>VMDO01004005.1:41690-131858 GCA_007922755.1 Pedetes capensis | reverse complement strand
ATCCCGTCAGATCTCGGAAGCTAAGCAGGGTCGGGCCTGGTTAGTACCTGGATGGGAGACCACCTGGGAACACCAGGAGCTGTAGGCTTGGGAGAAGGACCTGGCAATCCCCTCCCAAAAAATCAATCTGCCATTGAAAACCCTATGAGCAGCAGAGAAGCACTGACAATAGTGTTTCCCCTGTTGTACAGAGGGTCGCTATGAGTCGGATGCTGACTCGATGGCACCTAACAACAACAAAGGCTGAAAACAGATCCTCATGTATCACTGAGACTAGTTCTTTGTGCACAGCAGGTACTTAATAAGTGTATGGTAAGTTTCCAGAATTGGAACATGGAAAACAGCTACAGCATGAATGGAAAACACTTATGTGCTCCTAAACATACAATTACAGCAGTCTGGGCTCCAGGCAGAAAATCTACCTTTTTTTTCAGAGTGCTCATGCTGTGTGTTTCTCCTCTCTTTGCCTTCAAGGCAGCCATTGGTATTTATTTGTTTCATCAAAATTCATGTATATAAAAATTTAAATGAGAGTGAGAAGGACCTTTGCAGGTCAGTTCACCTGGCAAGTCTGGCTTGCTTGATTATGGGGAGCTGAGACATTGGCCTTTGTGTAACAAACAGCGGCCACAGATTAACATGGACCTGATGAAACCTAAACTTCAAAAAGATCAATTTCCAGCAACTTTGCCTGACCTATCTCCAAATCTGCCTTTCCCAGCAGCATTTCTTTTTTGCTAGGGTAGAAATTTCAGAGAGAAGGCCCCCACAGGCAGAAGAACACTACCAGTGCTAATCTAGCTCACTGAATGTGATCAGGTTTTTTTTTTTCACATCAAAACTGTAGGGAATATTAAAAAAATATGCCAACAAATATTCCTCCAGAAACTGATTTATCAGATGAAATATGAAATCACTGATATTTCTCCAAGAAGAAACAAGGTTGAAAGCTCCTGCATATAGCCTGCTTATAATAAGATATTTGTCTCAATTCCAAAAGCTGGTGATTGAACTCCCAGAAATGAACTGGCACCAATTCCCATGAATGAAATGACTATGAATCATTTCATTCTTAAAAATTAAACAAAGATGTGATTTAACAGGTGATGAGTTGGGTGGATGTGCCATATTTCCACAAACACTCAGCCACAATACATACTCACATTATTGGTATGATTTGTAACCCTTTAAGCATTCCTGCATCTGAATATTATGAGAGAGAAGAAAGCCAGCATGTCTGTTTAAACATGCTTAACGAATTATTTTCATAGAGGTCTGTCTTTCAGTGTTTCAGATGAAGTGATGGGCAGCTTTTAGGGCACAGAATGTCCCACATAGTCAGGACATCCTATTAGGAACAATGTCTGCTTTTGAATTGTCCCCTTACCTAAATAAGAAATGAAGAGAGAAAGGACCAAAATCAATAGTCACTTCTAAACTCTCCTTTTACAAATCCAGAAGCCTATTTTCCATCACTTTGAGCAAATAATGTTATGCTATGAAATTCAGTAGCCTGCAGTTGTAGCCCTGTGGCATCCGATCCCGTCAGATCTTGGAAGCTAAGCAGGTTCGGGCCTGGTCAGTACCTGGATGGGAGACCGCCTGGGAGCACCAGAAGCCGTAGGCTGGGAGAAGGACCTGGCAACCCCCTCCCAAAAATCAATCTGCCATTGAAAACCCTATGAACAGCAGAGAAGCACTGACAATAGTGTTTCCCCTGTTGTATGTGGGGTTGCTATGAGTCAGATACCGACTCTACAGCACCTAACAACAACATGAAATTCAGTAGCCATTAACCACATGTGATTATGTCAATTTAAATTAAATAAAATTAAAAATTCAATTTCTCAGTTGCACTAGTTCTAGTCCAAGTGTTCCATAGCCACGTGTGGTTAGTCCTACCATACTGAACAGACAAGATTTGGACCAATTTCATTGTTCAAGAGAAAGTAGGCTTATTGAAATAATTCCCATTTCTCCACTTTAAATTTAGAAGAATATTGGTGTCTACAGCTCTCATAGAAAGATATTGCACAATTAATAAGAATGTATCTGAAATTGTTGTTGTTGTTAGGTGTTGTCGAGTCGTATCTAACTCATAGCGACCCTCATAGGGTTTTCAATGGCAGACTGTTTTTTCGGGATTGCCTTGGGAGTGGGTTGCCACGTCCTTCTCCCGTATCTGAAATTAGTTTCTCTAAAATTTATTTAGAAATTCTGTAGTCTCAGTTTAAATAGTTTGTGTTTTAGTAAATAGATCTCAAAATATTCAGAAAGGATGACCAAGAATTTGGGGTCTACTTGAATAGTTAATTAGGTTGTTGACATTTCATATGAAATATCCCTTTATTATGTTTCATTTGAAACTAAAGGAATGGGCTAGATTTACATACGTTGTTGTTGTTGTTGTCAGGTGCTGTCAAGGTGTATGTGACTCATAGTGACCCTATGTACAGCAAAATGGATCACTTCCCAATGGTATGCCATGCCTGGCACTACATCAGTGCTTCTCTGCTATTCATAGTGTTTTTTGTGGCTGATTGTTTCGGGATTGCTTTGGGAATGGATTGCCACATCCTTCTTCCATTTTTGCGGTGCTGGGGATCAAACCCAGGGCCTCAGAAAGCACTAAGCAGCACTCTACCAACTGAGCTAAACCTCTGTCCATGTATATCTTAACAACATGGATTCATCCTGACAAATGCTTTATTAGGCGACTTTGTTATTTTGTGAACACCATAACATGTATTTATACAGACTAAGATGACTGTTGTTCTGGTTTGGATATAAAGTGCCTCCAAAAAAGCTCACATGTTGAAGTCTTGGATACCAGCTAGTGACACTATTGAGAGATGATTGGTTCATGAGGAAATTAAATTTCACCAATGGATTAATTCATTGATGAGTTCATAGCTGAAATGGGCTACTAGGAGGTAGGCTCTATTTAGAGGAAGGAGGTCACTGGAGATATGCCTTTGAAGGGTATATCTCCTCCCTGGACTCTCTCTTGGTTTTGTTTCACCATGAACTTCCACCATGATATTCAGCCTTGCTATAGGCCCAGAGCAATGGAGACAACCAGTCATGTACTGAAATCTCTGAAACTGTGAGCCAATATGTCTTTCCTCTTTTGTGTCCTCCCCCCAGGTATTTTGTCATAGCAACAAAACTGACTAACACAGCTACAATGTCACCAGGCAATATAATCTTATGGAACCACAATAATATACACAATCCTTCTTGGACTGAAATGTCATTGTGTGGTGTACACATGTATGTATTTGGAATAATGATTGTAAAACCCAAACATATCATCAAGAAAACAAACAAGAACAAATGTAAGTAAGGATGTGGAGAGAAAGGAACCCTTACACACTACATATGCATGTAAACTAGTGCAGCCACTATGGAAATAAGCATGGAGGTTCCTCAAAAAACAAAAAATAGAACTACCATGTGATCCAGCTGTACTAGTCCTGGGTATATACTTGAAGGAATCTAAGTCAGCATACCACAGAGATATCTGCACATCCATGTTTATTGGAGCACTATTCACAACAGTCAAACTGTGGAATAAGCCTAGATATCCACCAGAAGATAAATGGACAAACAAAATGCTGTGTGAGTACACAATGGGGTTTCATATGACATGAAAGAAGAAGGGAGACTGTTTGGAAGGGAACTAACAGGAGCAGAGAAAAAGAGAGGACAATGTAGGCATGGAAAGACAGACAAATATTGCATGCTTTTCTTCTAAGTAGAATCTAGATTTAAGTACACACACATACACACACACTTTTATATGCATATATATACTTACATGTATACTTGCAGATCTATTTCACATATATCTATATATACATATATGAAAAAAGTAAAGTCAAAGCATGATGAAGATGTGTTCATGTCGTGCTTATCTTCTATTTTATGTGTTGTCTTTGAGGAAAAGAAGACAGAGAACCGTGGGACAAGATACAAACTAGCAAATAGGGTTTTCTTCTTAAACGTTATCTGACAGGAATAACCCACTTGTTAGACATATAAGATGGCAAGGACTGAAGAAGAAGATAGTAGAAGGACTGGAGGTAAAGTTACTTCAAAAGCTGTAGAGTTGGTGATTGATTTCAAGAAAGAATTCTAAATCTAATGAAGTTATTTGGGTGCATTACTTCATCCAAAGATAAAACCAGTGTCAAATTAAATAGTGTCTATTAACCAGCAAGATTAATAAAAAGAAAATGCAGCAACATGGGAAAAAAAAATCCACCATTATTTATTCAAAGTAGAATGGAACACCCACTAGCACCAGTCACAGTGTCAGGTGCTTAGAGTTTGTTGGGAAAAACAGGCATTAAAGAGATAATCAAGTGGATAATTAATTATAATTGGAATAAATATGGTAGAAGAAAATTAAAAGGTTCTATAAAAGCATATAACAAGAGGCCCAAATCTTTTGGGACTCAACAGAAAATTTCCCTAAAGAAATGACCTCCAAGCATGCACTGAAAGGCTAAGTATCATCCCAGTGAAGGAATAGGGAAAGGGCATTTGGGGTGAAGGATATGTGCGTGGAATCCCTAAAATAGGAAATAGCATGAAGCATTTGTTGTGTGGCAGAGCATAGCAAGCAAGGAGAGTGTGTAGCCAAGCTGGGGAGTTAGGTGGGCACCTGCTCATCAGGACCCTATAGATCATGATCAGCGAATAAATTAATGAATGCAATGTGCATTTATGTACATATTGATAGTTTTTGTCTTAATGAACAGTTAAAGTTGCAGAAAAAGGCATAAGTTTGTAGAAGATATAAAATGTTACTTAGTTATCCAGCTCTATGAAAAGAAGGATTTCCAGATGGAAAGAAACAGTGTTTTCAAAGTTGTGGAGGTAAGAAAAAATATGGTGTTTTCTAGAAATAGTGAAGAGAAGGACATGAGGAAAAGTTAAATTGTAGATAAAGCCAGACTGTTGAAATTTTTAAATGGCAGGATAAAGTGAATGAAGTTCTCCTGCTATGTAGTGGGTAGGCTGTTCGAGAATACACAGGTGATTCTTTTTGGTCTGGGTTAGGGGCTTAGCTCAGTTGGTAGAATGCTGATCTTCACTCTCTGAGGCCCTGCAAAAATGGAAGAATGACATGTCAATCCACTTTTTGAAGCAATCTGCCATTGAAAACCCTATGAGGGCCGCTATGCATCAGACACGACACAACGGCACCTAGTAACAATTATCTGGTCCAATTAGAATGAAGGAAATACTTTCTGGGGCTTTTCTGAGAAAGAAGATTTTTCATAGGTTCCTGAGAGTGATCAGAGGTGATGGTCTTTCTCCCTCTGAAGAGATTAAGGAGAGGATGTGGAGCTGGAATAGCTGTAGTCTTTCTACACAAGAATGAGGAAACATGATGTGATGAGCCTATCCCAGGGGGAAGAACAGAGGCAATGAATCATAGAGAAACTGGTCAGTCTCCTAAAGACCTTGAGAACCTCTGGCTCAACCACTGCCCTATAGTCATGAGATTAGTAAATTTCTCCTTTTTTGCACATGCAAGATTTTAAGGGATTTCTATAACTTGACACCATCACAACATCCCCGGAGGATACAAGGAGAACAGATAGAAATGAGCTAATCTTTAAAAACAGAATATGGATGAGAAATTCTCACCAGACAGGATTAATTTTATCTCAACTATTTGATGTAATGAGAATTGGCTTTTTAATCAAAAGTATAAGGAAGAAAATACAAAATTATAATCTATAAGGAGTGTAGCAACTTATATCACAATCAAAGATCCCATTTATGGCCATGGTATTTTTGTTCCAGAATTGCTGCTTTTACTAAAGAACCATGACTAAAACATGCTACC
Organism: Pedetes capensis; assembly: GCA_007922755.1. Classification (NCBI taxonomy): domain Eukaryota; kingdom Metazoa; phylum Chordata; class Mammalia; order Rodentia; family Pedetidae; genus Pedetes; species Pedetes capensis. The sequence continues at coordinate 125,995 of VMDO01004005.1, read as the reverse complement.
TGCATAATGAAATTCAAACATTTAAAGAAGAATATTAGATATCACTGCTAAGTGCTATTAACATATAAGACTCTATCTTTTCACCCATTTATGCACACACACAAGTTTATTCTTACAAGAATGGGATCTATTTGCATGTGCTGTATTACACCCTTAGTTTAAACATCAAAATGTAATAGACATATATCCTTGTCAATAGATAAAGATTTGTATTATATTCTATGTTTTTATTAAAAATTTAAGTAGTGAAGGGTTTAAAGCCAAAATGTGTGATGGCTCTGACTTTTATCTCTGAAATACTTTCTAGTTTCTCATTTCTGCTTTGTGGTTTAAATGAAAAGATGCCTCTAAAATCCTTAGCAAAATGCCTAGTACTGGTACTGTGAGTTACTATCGTCATTTTAAACATTTTAAATATACTATATTTGGATATACTTTGGAGGGCCAAAGTGAGGAGATATGGAAGATAGGTATTAGACATGGATATAGAATATAATTAATCCTCTGTATATAATTAAAAAGATTATTAAAAGTAATTAAGTAATCAGAAATTATCATAGTCCTTCATATAAAGTTGAGTGTGAAATAATTCTTATAACACAATTGATAAGGAATTCAAGCAATGAAATTGTTCAAACAACTGTATGCATGAAGCCCTTTAATTGGTTCTTTCTCACCTTCTACACATTAAGATGAACAGAAACATAAGACTGGAGTTTATGGTCTTTATGAAAAAGTGATTTTCTCTGTGTCCTTAGGCAAAATGCCTTCAATTGACACAGGCTCCATCTGTACTCCAGGCAAAGCTGCACGTTCTTCTTTTTTTAAATGTGTGTTTTTAAAATACCATTTGGCACTTACTCTACAAAGCTAAAAAATTAGCTTTTTGGGAAAAAAATCACCCAAAATGTTGCCTCTCGTGTATAGGCAAGCAAATTGGATTCATGTAAATGATCCTTAAGAAATGTCTTTATGTCTGTATTCCAACAATTGCATTTTTAAAAATATACATTGATTTGCTCTTAAAATGCTAGTTTCTTTATGTTTTTTCCTCTATTAGAAAATAATCCAAATTATGCAAGTATATCTTACATTAAGAAGCCTAGTAAATGAAAACTTCTGTTTGAATCATAGGAAAATTTGGGAGTCATTATTTACTCTTCAAAATGATGTTCAAAATAATTAAAAGTAAAATCTCTTCAAACAGAAAATGTGCCAAGGAAACTAAAATGTCTTAAATTTAGTACAACTTTTCTAAAACTCATCTACTGTGTATATAAGGTGACACAGCAATGAACATTTAAAAATGCTAATTTATCCTCCATTATACTCATAGCAGTATATATATACATATATATACATATATATGTATATGTGTGTCTGTATATATATATATATATATATATATATATATATATTCTTATACATATTCTGTAAATATTTTGAGCTACAAAGAAATGGTGGTATCTGTGGGACATATTCCTGGAGATGTAAGAACTTGACCATATCTTATGCACATTGGTGCAGTGGTAATAATAGCAGTCATTTGTCCATTACTGTGTAAGATCTTCCAAGGCAGGTACTATGTCTTATTCATGTTCTTATTAATGTTCTTCTTCACTAACACACATTGAGTATTTGCATTTTAAAACTTACGTTTTGTAAATTCATCAATAAATAGTGTTGTGTTAACCAAATGACATAGACAAAGCAAAACAAGATCTCTACTCCACCTTTTAGTATATCAATTTTTTTTTCCAGTACTGGGGGTTGAACCCAGGGCCTTGCGCTTGCATGCTTTGCAAATGGTAGACCACTGAGCTGAACCCCTAGCCCCACCCCCAACACTTTCCTTTAAGTTCTTGAGACATGGTCTTGCTAAATTACACAGACTGCCTCTGGTCTTGAATTTGCAATCCTCCTGCCTCCACCTCCTGAGTTGCTGGGATTACAGGTGTGCGCCACTGTGCTCAGCTTACTATGTCAAAATTACTTCCACATGCATCAAAGATTTAAACATATAAAAGCAAAACCATGGGTGTTTCAGCAACATGAAAGGCTAGGTTTTTGCAGATTCCTTCATGGTACAGAACACCTAGAAATTTGAATTAAAATTTTAAAATATATTTTAATGTGTGGATGTTGTTGTTTTTCAAAGTTAATTCTTTTAGTAAACATAGGCTTCAAAGTAATTGTGTTCAAAATCAACAATTAGGACAAATAATCTAGTACTGAAATTCCCTATTCTTGGCAACATTAAGACTTAGTTTTATTGGGCCACACATGAGATATGAAGTTGGTAGGGAAGAAAACAGAATGGGAAGGTAAAGCAGACTCTGGAATAAAAATGATACCCCATACCCCAGAATTTGGCATCCTTATTAAGTAATAAATAATCTTATAATGAGAAGAAAATCTTAGCTTCTCTCAAGTTTGATTCAAGATGGAACTGGGAAGGAGGAAGAGTAGTGGGAAGACCTCTTCCCCTACAAATTCCTAACTATAGGCTCCCCTTCAGACTAGCAGGGAGAATGAAATTAACATTACTTGTGCTCTCCATCCCCAGATAACCCTAATAAAAAATTTGGTTCAAAGTGACAAAACATGGTTATTAGACTACTTAATAAAATTTATGCTTAAATAATGATTAATCATATAAGAAAATGAGATTGTATTTCTACCTTACACCAAATACAGACAATTAATTCTTTATGGTTTAAGGACCTTTGAGGAAGACACAATTTAAAAACCTTTAGTAAAAAATAAAGGATATATTTTTAACCTTGATCTAGAAAAGAGTTTCTTAGACAAGATACAAAAAGGAAGAGACTGTGAAATTTGATAATTAAAGTTAAAATCATTCATTAAAAAATGCCATAAAAATGGAAAATTACAGTCTTTAAATGGAGACTATGACAAGCTTAGAAGTGAACTTTCCAGTGCCCACAGAAAAGCTCTTTCTTCATATCACTTTAAATCTCTTCACTTACATTCTTTAGGTAGAAACATTCATTTGGATATAATGCCACTATGCTCAGACGCTCTTATATAAAAGATTGTCATTGGAGTGCTATAAATACATACAGTGGATTTTCATGGAGAATTGTTTTGATCTAGTTTAATAATATCCTTTGGGGGTTTCTTCCATTTACTCATTTAGTTTCACATTCACTAATTCATGAATTATAGAAAGCAAGGACTCTGTCATACTTGAAGAATGGGTTCAGCAATTTTTTTGTGCCCACTTATCTGTGGCAGAATTTTATATTTGGCCTCAGATTTGCTTGCATTGCAAAGCAGTACGTGGTAGACAGATTTGGAGGAGGAATTCTAGAGCCTTCTATCCGTAACTATTATGTACTACATATTGCCTACCAAAAAAATTTAAAAGCTTAATAATAAAAATCCTTAGAGATAATAATTACAAATAAGAAATTTTCCTTAATTTTCCACAGGTAGACATTATTCTCTGATTTAAAAATAGCTATCTGGCCAACTGACTGCAAGAGATCCTTATTTGTGCCTATTCCCAAAAAAGGGGATCCAACTGAACATGGAAACTATCGAATGATATCATTAATATCACATGCAAGAAAAATTTTACTAAAGATCATTCAAAAGTGACTACAGCAATGTACAGACAGGGAACTGTGGGAAAATCAAGCAAGATTCAGAAGAGGGCAGGGAATAAGGGGCATAATTGCTGATGTCAGATGGCTATTAGCCCAAAGCAGAGAATATCAGAAATATGACTATCTGTGTTTTATTGACTATGCAAAGGCATTTGACTGTGTGAATCATAACAAATTATGGAGAACACTGCAAAGAGTGGGAATACCAGAGCACCTAATTGTAATCATAAGAATTCTGTACATGGACCACGAGGCAGCAGTTCGAAAAGAACAAGTAAACACTGCTTGGTTTAAAGTTGAGAAAGGTGCGTCAAGGCTGTATCCTTTCACTATATCTCTTCAATTTCTATGTTGAACAAATAGTTTGAGAACCCGGACTTTATGAAGAAGAATGCAGCAACAGGATTGAGGGGAGACTTGTTAACAACCTGCATTATGCAGATACATAACTCTGCTTAGTGAAAGTGAAGAAGATTTGAAACATTTACCGATGAAGATCAAAGAAAACAGCCTTCAGTATGGATTGAGGCTAAACATCAACAAAACAAAAATACTTACAACCGGGTCAGTATGTGATAAACGGAAAAAAGGTTGAGGTTGCCCAAGATTTTGCTTTACTTGGTTCTACAAGCAACACCCATGGAAGCAGCAGTCAAGAAATCAAAAGATGCATTGCTTTGGGAAAAGCTGTGCCAAAAGATCTCTTTAAAGTATTGAAAGTAAAGCTGTCACATTGAAGACGAAGGTACGCCTGACTCACGTCTTGGTATTTTCAGTTGCATCATATGGTTATGAAAGCTGGACATTGAACAAGGGAGACAGAAAAAGAATTGATACTTTTGACTTAGGGTGCTGGTGATGATTATTGAATATACCATGGACTGCCAAAAGAACCAACAGATCTGTCTGAGAAGAAGTGCAACCAACGTGCTCCTTGGAAGCAAAGATGGCTACACTGTGTCTTATGTATTTTGGATGGGTAGTCAGGAGGGACCAATCCCTGGAAAAGGACATCATGTTTGGGAGAGTGGTAGATCAACAAAAAAAGGAAAACCCTCCACTAGATGGATTGACACTATGTCTGCAGCAATGGGTTTAAACATAAATAAGATCATGTGCCTGGCACAGAATTGCAGAGGGTTTCGTTCTGCTGTACATAGGGTCTCTATGAGTCAGACTTGACTCAACCACACCTAACAACAACCTAAAATTCATAAAATCAATAATTTTTATGCAATCAATCATAAAATTTGGAAAATGTCATGAAAATCAACTACTTATAGAAAATCAGGACAGTATTTTAGTCTTTGAGCAAATATTTATTCTGTTTAGTGACTATGCCTACAGCTGTACCCTGGTGGCTTCTGATCCCATCAGATCTTGGAAGCTAGGCAGGGTTAGGCCTGTTTAGTACTTGGATAGGAGACTGCCTGGGAACACCAGGTGCTGTAGGCTTTGGAGAAGGACCCAACAACCCACTCCCAAATAACAATCAGCCATTGAAAACCCTATGAATATCAGAGAAACACTGACAACAGTGTTTCACCTGTTGTACATAGGGTCACTATGAGTTGGACACAGACTCTATGGTACCTAACAACATAGTTACTACATAAAATATTTGTACTGGAATGAAACTTTTATAAATAATTTTTGAGCAGAGACTACATGTTTGAGTATATTTGTTTTTTGTTTTTGTTTCTGTTTTTTTGATCATGTAAAGGACATTCACAAATAGGCAAATGGTCATGCCAATAAAAAATTACCTATATAATTAGTGTCCTGGGGTCATATGCAACACTCCCTCAGATAAGTGCTATTGTACCGCACATCCAGCATGCTCCTTGATTCAGAATATACTGAAATTACATGTATTACATTTGTGTGAGGATTAGGAATTTTTTTAAAGAGCAAAATTTAAATTCCAGGTTCTTTTTTGACCCTGTGGTATCAGTTAAACAAACTCCCTATCCATATTACTATTCCCTCCAACACATTTGTCTGGCACATTTTGGGGGGCACAGGTGGTGCTGGATGGCAGGCAGGTAGATGTCCTACCTTTGTTTGTATCAGGAAGGAAGATACAGAGCATCCTGAAATGTTAGCACTTTCTGAAGACCTTTTCTCCAAAGGATTCTGAATGGAATTTGGCAGAGAGAAAATTATAGGAAGGGGCCAAATTGCTAATCTTATTAAGATAGTCCAATTGTTTGAACTCGGATGCTAGATAGCATATAAAGATGCACTGATCAGTTTACGACCATGTAATCCAATCCAGATAATGTTCTGCTTAAAAATGCAGCACTCATACCCATTCTGGCAGCAGCCCAGGCTGAGAGCTTTCCGGTTAGAGCAGCAAGATGCCCAGGCCACTCTGGGGCTTCATCCTTGCTGGATAGGAGGCTGGTTTCTCCCCATATTTTGATTTTTGGTACATGTTTATAGTCATCCTCAACGACACTGCCTTTCACTTAACTGCATGGCTGTACAGCTATGTAACATTCCACTTGTAGCCCTTGAGCTTTGGCAGTCAACTCTACAAATAGCTCTGAAACTCCCTGAATGGTGCCTGATGCCCAGGAAAAGGACCTACTTACTTGAGCAATACTGTAATAATGATGTTTTAGTCCATTTGGGCTATTGTATTAAAATACAACACAATGTACAATACAAACTAAGTGGTTTGTAACAGCAGAAATGTATTTCTCACAGTTCTGGTGGCTAGGAAGTCCAAGATCATATTTTCTGTCTGTTGGGGGTTGCTTTCTGTCTTATAGTGGTATCTTCTTGCTGTGTCTTCACATAATGGAAAGGCAGACCAGTTATTAACCCCTTATCAGAGCACTAATCCCATTTCCCATTCATGAATGCTTTGCCCTTATAAACTTACCACTTCTGAAAGGCTGTCCACCTCCAAATTCCATCATCTTGTGGGGACATGAATTCAACATATGAATTTGGGGGGAGGAACCACAAGCATTCAGCCCATAGAAAATAATAATAAAGCAATCTTTTGCTGAGTACTTATATGCCAAGTACTAAGGCAAATAAGTTTCATACATTATTCTAGAAGAGCTCAAAACAGCCTTTTGATTGGGAGCTATCACTATTGACTCCATTTTACAAATAAGGAAACTGAGGCTCAAAAAGTTTAGACAACTTATAAGCTCCAAAGAGTCAACCTGAGTTTTTGTTTTGTTTCAGTATTTAGGGGTTGAACTCAGCACCTCACAAATACTTTGTACATACTCTGCCATTGGGCTGCACCTGCAGGCTATTTTTTATTTTTCATTTTTGAGTCAGGGTTTCAGTAAGTCACATAGGCTGCTTCTGGCCTTAAACATTAGATCCTCCTGCCTCAGCCTCCCAAGTCACTAAGATTACAGGCATGTGCCACTGCAATCGGATCAACCTGAATTTACTTGACATTTATCCATTCTCTTAACCACTGTTCCTTCAGACAGTCAATCCATGGTACATGGGACTCTTTTTTATTCAATCACAGTGATTTAGAGATGGGTTCCCATTTCTTGTGAAGAAATAAGTAGTACTCTACCTCAGTATGGTGGAAAAAGCATAGTATTTGGAATCAGGGGACCTGGGATCAGTCCTGTATCTATTATTGGCAGAACTTCTGACCTTGAACAGATTTTCCCATAGTCTGGTTTCCTTATCTGTACAATGCAAGCACTACCCACTTATATTGTGAATCACATAAACAACTCCACACTCGGTTCTCTCCCTTCCCCATAACACTTAGGGTGTTACTGGCTGTGCTAGAATTCAGATCTAACTGCCAGTCCTGTACTCTTCCTACTTTACCAAATAATCTTTTGGCTTTCCAAAATGATTTTAATATGTTAAGCCAGTGTCATTGGCTCTTGCTTAGTTGGATATATTGAAGAAGTCAGACACACTGAAAACCCATTAGCAAGTAAAGAAACAAGAAGAAAATATAAAATACAAGGCACAAGATACAAAAAAACAGGGGCTATTTACCACTGGAGCAATTCCTCAAGAACTTCTGAAAGCTTCCTTATTTTAGCACACAGAGCTAATTATGTTTTTTTAATGCAAATAATGGTTCAGTAAATTTTAGAAAGTTGTCCACTAAACATGCTCAAAATTTAGAATAAAAAAAGATTTCTTGCTTGGTAAGATATACATACATACGATCTGGCAACTAAACTAAGCAGGGATACCCCACCACCACCACCACCCAAGCCCCCCTGTCTATTCATTCAATAATTATGGAGGCTCCTGCCATCTGCCAGATTCTGATCTTGGTGCTAGCATACAAAGTCCTGCTTTTGCAAAGCTCACATTTGTCAAAGAAGGCAGACAATGAATAAATTCAGTATATACCTATATATAGTATGACAAAGAGTGCTGAGAAGAAAAATAAAACAAGGAATGTCACAATGAAACAGGAGATTGAGGGCTCAACCTTAAAAGAGAATGGGTTCTCCAGTAAGGCAGTGATTTTTGAGTAAAGATATGGAAGAAATGAAGGAGCTAGCTTTTTCATTATTCAAGTAGCATCATCCAAGGAAGAAAGAAAATGAAAAAACCTTCAGTGGAAGCATGCCTGGCTTGTTGAAGGATCAGCAAGACTAATGGAGCAGAACAAGAGCTGGAGATCTAGTTAGAGTGACAATGAAGGTGCGGGGTGGGAGGGGGGATCACATTGGCAGGATCTTAGGTCATCCTAAAGACTTTGGTTTTACTCTGCTAATCTGACTTGATGTATTAACAAGATTACTCTTGCTTATTGAGAATTGACTACCAAAGAGCAAAGAGAAAAGCAGGGAGACCAATTAGGAATTTATTTCAATAATCCAGGCAAAAAAAAAAATGGAGGTTTAGACCCGAGTATGGGCAATGGAAGAGATGAGAAGTGGTTGGATAAGGTAGAGCTGTTAATAACAGTCTGGATGTGTGGTCTCAGTGAAAGAGATGAGTCAAGGATGAGACTAAAGTGTTCTGCCTGAGCAAGAGAAGAATGAACTGATGCCAAAACAAATCTGAAACTCTGCCGTGTGGGACAGAGCGCCCCTCACAAATGTCGTCTGCTCTCCTTTGTCACTTTTTCTCTGGAGCTCTAAACCTTTTGTTCTCTGAACTCTGTTTTCTCCACACATGACATTCCTTCTTCCTGTCAAAGTTCTTATCTAGCCCCTTACCTATCTGAAGGAGGGGAAACTATGCTCAGCATATGTTTGGTAGCATTTGAAGAATAAATCATTGAATGAGTTCTTGAATATTCTGGGTGGCTGAGATTTATCTCAAGGATGTTGGAAGGGAGTTCAGCCAAGGCAGAGAGGGAAAGTATGAAGTGAAGAGCTGCAAGGGTTCCAGGGATCTGGATGCCACGGGTTGGTGGATAGGAATGGAGTAGAAACCAGGTTCCTTATCTACGCTCCCTTATCAGGATCGTGTGCTCATCCCTCAGCTAGTAGAAAGATTTGCTGTGTCCCTCACTAGAAATTCTCTTCAGCTATGGGGAACTTCGTGGGCTGGGACTTAGCTCAGTTGGTAGAGCAACGCTCTGCAGTCTCTGAGGTCCAGGGTTTGATTCCTAGCACCACAGAAATGGAAGAAGGACATGGCAATTCACTCCTGAGACAATCCTGAAACAATCAACAATTGAAAACCCTATGAGGGTCGCTATGAGTCAGACACGACCTAACAACGACAACTTATCAATGAACTTAGCAATGTCTCTCAGAGAGCAGCCTGTGTCCAATGGCAAATGATTTTAGGATACAAAGATCTTGCTTCTGTGATTCAGTTTAGGAGAACTCTCAAGGACCATCTCAGAGAGAGAGCTCCCCAGAAGGTGACCGATGCCTGAATTGGAACTGCCTATACATCACCTTCTACTTCTGCCCAGTTCTGCCTTCCCAATTTTCTTACTCCTCAGAACACTTCCTAATGAACATTTTACAAGCAACACCTCTCAGTCTTTTTCCACAGAGCTCAATTTAAGACAGGAAATATCTTGTCAAAGGACAGATCCACTGTGGAATTTAGAAGTAGGCTCCCTCTGTGTATCTCAGGGACTCCAGGAGCCCTGGAAAGCCATGACACTGAGGCCCTGACAGTTGGAAATGTTCCTTAGTGAAAATGTGCAATATAATTTCATAGAAGATTATTCTATCTGGAGTCTAACAGATGCTCTGAAGCCAAATTCAGGACGCTAATTCAACAGAGAGATTCTTCTGATGTCACTAACACTTGAGCTGTGTGTTCCAGTGTGGGCTTTTCAAGGGTTTCAGTTGTCTTTTATATTTTTTCCTTCCACAAACAGTCATAGAGGCTTGAGAGTTAATTCAGCCTTGTAGTCACTCCAAGGCCATCTGTTGTTCAAATTAAAATACATATTTTTAACTTTAACCTTTCAATCTCTAAAGTTTTAAACCTTTGCAATAGAAACAGTCATTTTGCAACAGCTTTTCAGCTTCCTGATTCAGTGACATCAATGAAAGGGTAATGTCAGTTTCAGGGACGTCAGTAAGGAATGTTGGCAAGGCTGACATCGGTAGAGGGCCTTGGAGAATATACCAGGTTATTTTCTGTTCTTGCATGGCGTGGTAACGTGCTATACTCTTGTTTGAGTTAATCGAAACTCTGAATAGATTTTATGAAGGATAATTTAGGAATGCACATTTCTTCTGTGACATGAATAAATAAAGAAGGAGCTAAAAAAATACTGCAGAATTTAGGCTCCTCTGTTAGTTCTATTAATCTATTGGCATATTCTAATGTGGAAGCTAGAATAAAATATATGCTAATTTCTTTTCTTATTTAAAAGTCATACATACTCACTGTAGAAATTGTGGAAACTATAGAAGACTACAGAGATAGTTATACTGGTGCCTAAATATAAATGTGTTTAATATCATGATGTATTGTATTCCTATTTTAAAAGGTTAATTGAAATAACTCCTAAATGCAGAAATTGAGCTATTATAACCCATGATATGTTATTTTTCGTATTTTAAGATGCCATTGCTAATCTTTGATTAAAAAGAACATACACTTTGAATCTATCTTATCTTATATTTTCCCATCAAAATTCATGGCATTTTTTTCTTTGTGCTATCTCCCTTACCTGTGACAAATAAATAAATCTGGCTCAAACTATTTTAAACCAAAACAAATTAAGTTGGTATTTACCATCTCTCACTTCAATTTAACTCAACAATCTTTTTTAAAAAAATGATAGTTGCTATGTGTTCTGTACTGTGAAGGGGCAAAATAGAAAGATGAAATGGAATATGAAGGTAGAAATATGAAGATCACACAGTCCCTATTTCTTCATTCACACAACTAATAATTATTAAATACCTACTAAATGCTGGAGGCCTTGGGTTTAGCTCAGTTGGTAGAGTCTTGCTCTGCATTCTCTGAGGCCCTGGGTTCAAATCCTCAGCACCACTCCCAAAAGACATGGGAGAAGGACCTGGCAGCCCTCTCCCAAAAAGCAATCAGCTGTCAAAAACCCTATAAATAGCAGAGAAGCACAGAAACGGTGCTGGGTATGGCACAGTGTTGGGGAGTGTTTTGTTCTGTTGTACATAGGGTTGATATGAGTTGGACCCAACTCAATAGCATGGCACCTAACAACAACAAACTAAATGCTGGCATTGTCTTAAGCATTGACCATACAGTGAGGAATGATAAGTACAATGTACCTACCTTCATGGAGCTTACTTTCTGTTGGAGTAAATAGTCAGAAAGTGCATAAATGAATGAGTATATTTCAGATAGTGTGCCTTCGTGGTTTGTTTTGTTTTCTGTATCTTAAAAATCTTGTTGCCTGGAAAGAGTCTGCCCCTTAGGGGTAGCCCATTCTTAGAGGTGATGAAGGGCTCAGGACTACATTGTTCATATGCCAATAGACCAATCTAAAATCTGCATCCCTGACCATCCCCTTCATCTTGCTCTCACAACCAAGTTATTTCCCCTGCCCTAAACCATCCCAGGGCCAGATGCTAGACAACCAGAGACCACCCTCATAGCCTAAAGCCTGTCAGAATTATTAAAACTGCCCATTCTTCCCTGCCTTGCCTTTCCCACAAAATCCCCAATAATGTTTCTGGCCCAGATTTTTCCTTTGCTTTTCCTTCTGCCTCCTCCTGAATCCTGGTGCTGCCTCTGTGGCCCTGCACAGTGCAGCATTCTCTTCTCTTGGGAAATGTAAGTTACAAATTCTTACATCGATGACATTGGAATGAATTTTCACTTAGTCACCTCTATAAACTAAAGGCATCAAGATGTGGTGGTAAGTACTGTGAAAGCAATAAGAGGGATGTTGTAGAGAAAAGCTGAAGAATGCTATCTCAGGGTAATAATGAGGAAATGCTTCTCTAAGGAGATGGTATTTTGGCTGAGATCTGTGTGATGAAGCAAGCCACACAAAGAATATTCTAAGCAGAAGTACAACTGTTAAGTATCTTGAGGCAAGACTAGCTGGGCTTGTTCAATGAACAAGGAGGCCAGGATGGCTGAGGCAGAGTGGGGCAAGAAGAAATGGGAGCAGTGGGTGGGACAAAGTTCATGGAGTATCTTATCATAGAGCAGACCAGACACTCATGCAATTAAATAACATGACAATACATTGTAAACAGTATATAATATTGACATTTCTCTCAGTTGCTGGAGATCCAACACTGCTGAACCTAAAAGTTGAATCCCTAGTGCAATTCCACAAACTGGCACAGCCATGATGGACACTTCTGGATGGATGTATTTGATAGCACCCTTAAACTGTACCCTGGCCTCTCTCATATATTTCCTGTAAAGTGAGTCTTTGCAAAAGGAAGGAGGAGTACTTTCATCCAGCAGCATTGAATGAAATTATAAATGTTATAACATACAAAAAGGACAAAAACCAAATGCAAAGTGCATATCCCTTTGTGGTTTATGGGGTTGAGGATGGTAATAGGAGGGGGCAGGAAAGATGGCAGTTCCCATTAATAAGATCATACTGCTGCTCACCTTACCAACTGTTGGGTTCAGAGCCAGAATATGAATCCTAATTCACAAGTTGGGCCTGAATCCTGATTAGAATGAAAACTAAGTCGCTTTGTCCTGATAGCTTTATACAGTCAGAAGCCACAAGACATATCCACCTTTTAAGTTTGATGTGACATAATTGTATGTTTACTTACCTGCTAAGTCCATGAAAATATATAATTTTTAGGTTCTGAAAACAGATTCCAGGTATTATAAGGAAATGATTTTTTTTAATGCCCCTTTTCCCACAATACAAGATATTTTCTTTTGAACAAAGTTTGGGCTTCAGTTTTCCTCAAATGAAAGGGTGTGGGTGGAGAATAGTTTATTAACAACAATAATATGAGTCAAGCTTTAAGCTTAAGGCTGTATGATTTAATATATTTATTATTATTACAACCTTGTTCTCTAGCTGCCAATATTTTTTGTATTTTACGGATGAGGAAACTAGGTCTCCGAGAGATTAAATTACCAGCTCCAGGGTACACAGTGAGTGTGAACTCAGATTTTTGGTGTACCCTGCCTTCGACCCAGGAGAGTTAGCTTCTAGCCTGCATTTCTCACCACAATATGCTGATGCCCTGCGCACCATTTAACCATCTGCAGAACAGGAGCAGGCTCATCTCACCATATATGATACTTTTCAGAACACAGGATACAAATTGTGGCTTTCAAAGATCTGCACAAGTCAATTTTAAAATAAGGAAATAAAAGACAGCCACACATTGGGCTGCCCGCCAGCTCATTGACATACCTTGCTTTCATGGTGCTGGATGGGAAAGGCCGCGTATCCTGTGAGCATCGACTCTGCAGCAACTGCTGCTGTTTTCTTCTTTATAGAACTGGGCTTGAGGGAAGGAGCTTCCCATTCAGTAGAGAAAGTAGCATTCTTCAAGTGCTGCTGCTGATGCTTATACCAATAATATATTCTTTCTATAATACATTCTTTCCATAATATATTCTCTTTATAATATATTCCATGCATAATTCACCTAATATATTTCTCCAAGGCAATAGTAATCATAACAATCCACTAAATGTTGGGTTTTTGTATATTAATATTTATTCCACACCATATTTCAAAAAATAGGAGATGTCTTAAAATATGCAAACAACTTAGCATTATATAAAAGATTATAAATATGGTTTTCCATAATGCAAGGAAAAAAGGCAGGAAAGAAAAATGGAAGAAGAGAGAGGTTATCTTACCAATATGTGTCTTTTAAAGCTCTTTATTCTTTCTAGAGTTCATGTATATTAACTCTTTTGATCCTTGACACAGCCCTGTGAAGTGAAAACGCTAGGCATTATTAACTCCATTTCAGCCGGGCACAGTGGCTTACACCTGTAATCCCAGCAGCTCGGGAGGCGGAGGCAGGAGGATCGCAAATTCGAGACCAGAGGCAGTCTGCGTAATTTAGTGAGACCCTGTTTTAAAAAAGGAAAAAAAAATGTTCTGAGGGTGCAGCTCAGTGGTCCAGCACTTGCAAAGCAGGCAAGCATGAGGCCCTAGGTTCAACCCTCAGTACCGCAAGAAAACAAAACAAAACAAAACAAAAACATAAACAAAAAAACCCTCCATTTCACAGGTGAAGAAACCAGGGTACAAGGTACTTAAATGATGTTCTCAACAAGACAGAACTAATTAAAATTAAAAAAAAAAAAAAAAAAACCTGGGATCAGATCTAGGGTTTCCTGTTTGCCCAGATTTCAGTGAATTCTGATGCCCAGGCCACCTGAATAGCAGAGAAGCCAGGGGACATAGGATATAAGTGAAACATGCCTTGGCCCACTTGACTCTTTATTGGCCTGTCTTGGAGTTTGTCAGCCTCCCAGAGCCCCTAACAAGAGCTTCTGCCTTCCTCCACTGTCCCACCCTACCTCTACCAACAGTTATACTTGGACTTGCCCCCTTGAACCATGTAAACCTCTTATGTCATAAAAATCACCCAATCAAGTTTCCAAGTTTCTCAGTGCCAATGCTTGACTTGTGAGTGCTAATTGAACATGTACATTCAGGATAAGACACATGTATGTTCAGGCAAATCATAAGGCAAAAGTGATGATTATACACAATGATGTTTTGGTGTAAGTAGAATAAAGACCTAACAACTAACTGTGCCTGCAGCCATACCACTGTGGCATCCAATCCTGTCAGCTCTCAGAAGCTAAGCAGGGACGGGCCTGGTTAGTACTTGGATGGGAGATGACCTGGGAATACCAGGTGCAGTAGGCTTGGGCGAAGGACCTAGTAATCCACTCCCAAAAAACAATCAGCCATTGAAAACCCTGTGAACAGCAGAGAAGCACCGACAATAGTGTTTTGCCTATCGTACATAGGGTCGCTATGAGTTGGACACCAACTCTAAGTCACCTAACAACAACAATTAACTGTCCAAAACCAGAGTGGGATGCTTAGGTAACAGGAGGCACACCTGGGTTGTGACCTTTGTCTCCACAGTGGCTCTAGCCTGGGCTCACATCCACCTGTCAGTGGGCAGGAGATTGCCTCAACCTCTACTAGGTGGATCAGATGCCTCTCATCCTACTTCCATATGCTTCAATCTATGATTCCAAGGGAAGCTATGTTCATGTGGCACGACAGCCCTGCTCCATCCTGCCAGACAACCCTTTCCCAAGGGTCTTTGGGAGTTAATGCCCTCAATCAATAGGATGACTACAAGAGGGAGAATTTCTCTGGCTTGCTGGGGATGGGGTCAGAGGGACTTCAACAGACTTTTATTATACCATAGAAAAAGCCATTGAGTCTGTATAACTCTGCTTCCTGGGATAACCTCTTTTTGTTTATAGGTTCTTTCCAAAGCCTCTCTTTTTAGGATGTTTAAAGATTTTCCCCAAAATCTCTGAAATGTATCTCTATTTTTAAAAGCTTAAAAGCATTTCTCAGTGGATGTGAATGCTGGGAAACTTCTTAGCATGAAAGCAGCCGTACATTTTAGTCTATTCTGATCTCACAGTGGTTGTATCCACCAAGAACGGCAGCGAGGCAGGAATAGGAAGGTGGGGGAAGAGAATGAGCATTTCTCCAGCCGTGCACCTCCTCCAAAAGGGACCCATTTCAGCATTTTAAGGGAATACACATTGATAATGCCATTCCTAAGACAGTCACGAAAGGATGCTGGAGAAAGCAGGGCGAGTTCAGGATCCTAGAGCACAGAGATCAGATCAGCCAAGGCTAGCACAGCTTTCATGTCTCACCTCATCCCTAGCCAAGGTGCAGGCATTTCTCTGCCTCCTCACCATATTCTTCTCATCCTCAATGTTGTTTGTGCCAACAAACACATGAGTGGAACACCTCCTTTGTGCTAAGCATGCGCTGGACACTGCCTTAGGAGCTCATGGTCTTATTGAAGATAAAAAATGATTTTTTATGCTGCATGCTATTCATAAAAGAATTAAAGGTAGTTTAGTGAGGAAAAGAGCAGGGGTAACAACATGAAATGGAGCTAATACAAAAATGCAAACCATACGTAAATAGCTACATAAGTGTGGGAGACACACACAATGCAATATTATTTAGTTTTAAAGACAAAAGGAAATCCTGACATATGCTGTACCATGGAGGAAACTTGAGGAAGTTATGCTAAGTAAAAGAAGTCATAAAAGAACATATATTGCCTGAGGCAATCTATATGATATCCCTACAGTAGTTAAGTTCATAGAGACAGAAATCTGAGTGGTGGTTGCCAGCAGCTGGGGAAAGAGAGGACTAGGGAGTGACTCTTTAGTGGGCATGGAGCTGTAGTTTGGGAAGATGAAAAGATTTGGCAGTGGATGGTGGTGGCGGCTGCACAGCAATATGAATGTACTGAATGTCACTGAAATGCACTCTTTTTTCAAAAAAAAATAACATTTATCTTATTTTCCCAGTAATCTTATTTTATTGGTAATTTTTTAGCGTACAACTTAATGAGCTTCATTATGATGTTTCCACACATGCATATCATTGCCCATTACTCATGTTCACCTCCTCCAGTACCCTCCCATGAGACCCTCCCTCACCTCCCCCGTCCCACCAATCTTCCCCCTTTTATTTGCATGTCTTGTTTGTGTGTATATCTTTCTATATCTATATCCAGATTTTGCTTTAATGGCAATATATGTGATATTTCCTTTCCTTTATCCTATTATGCTTTCTTCATGTCCCCTCTCTCCTTCTCTTTAGTCCATTGTCTTTCCCTACATATGTCCCTTTTGCTTTCATAATCTATGTATTTTAATATTGAATATATGTTAAAATCTAGCATCCACATATAAGAGAAAACATGCCATATTTGTCTTTCTTCTTGTTAGGTGCAATCGAGTCAGGTCCAACTCATATTGGCCCTAGGTACAAGAGAATGAAACACTCCCTGATACTGAGTCAAGATCAGCACTATTGTCAGAACTTTCTCTGCTATTCATAGGGTTTTCAATGGCAAATTGTTTCCGGAGTGGGTTGCCAGGTCCTTCTCCCTAGCCTACAGCACCTAATATTCCCAGGTGGTCTCCCATCCAAGGACTAACCAGGCTGACCCTGCTTAGCTTCCAAGATCAGGCGGGATTGGATGCTAGGGTGCTATGGCTGCAGACTTTTGTCTTTCTTGGTCTGGGTTATTTTGCTTAAAATGATGATCTCTAGTTCTATCCATTTCCCAGCAAAAGCCATAATTTCATCCTTATTTATAATTGAATAAAATTCCATGGTGCATATTATGTTGTAAATCCCTTATCCACTCATCTCTTAATGGACACCTAGATTGATTCCGGTATCTTGACTACTGTGAATTGCACCACAATATATATGGATGAGCAGGTATCTCTATGGTATGCTGACATATTTTCCTTTTTGTGTATACTCAGGAGTGGTATTGCTGGGGAAACGTACTCCGGAAAATGGTTAAAATGGTCAGGTTAAGCCGGGCACAATGGAGCACGCCTGTAATCCCAGTGGCTTGGGAAGTGGAGGCAGGAGGATCACAAGTTCGAGACCAGAGGCAGTCTGTGTAACCTAGCAAGACCCTGTCTCAAAAAGGAAAAGAAAAAAATAGGCTGGAGGTATAGCTCAGTGGTCCAGCACTTGCAAAGCATGCAAGTGTGAGGACCTGGGTTCAACATACACACACACACACAAAAGGTCAGATTACATCATATATGTTTTACTACAATAAAAACACACTGTAATTCAAAGCCTTAGTATAAAAAATGTAAAATATCACATTAATTTTCTTTTAAGGTTAATTGCAAGTTAAAATGCTAATATTCTAATACTTTGGACACAGTAGGTTAAATGAAACATGCTATTAAAAATTTTTAATGCAAACCACAGTGGAAGAATTAAAAAATTAAATAACTTCATGAGGACCAGCAGGAACATTCACATGTGACATGACAACTAATGTTTACAACAGGGAATGCATATATTTGAGGAAAACAAAAGACTATATGCCTAGTCCTAAAACATACAGATTAAATTTATAAGAAACCCCAGAAAAACAAATAAAATGTGCCTTCAGTCTCAATGACCTTGAGGCAATTGTGACATCTGATATACAACGTTGTCCGTTTGCTAAGAGGATGCAAATTTGGCCTGAGCTCTCTAGCAGCCAATGTGAAAAGAGAAATTTACCCAGGTGCATAGTTCACAGGGTAGTAAGATTATAATCATTCAATAATTCACAGACATTTGTGTTATGATACTGAGAAGGAAAACTTTCTCCTAAGGGTCTCACAGAAAGAACATTACAATGTAGTGAGCAATAGCATTAGAAGTTGAGACAAGGCCCATGGGCTTTTTCTTGCACTAGGCCTCATGTGAGAACCATTACTTTATAGAACAATGTCACAAAACAGTTCTACCAGCAGCCTGTGGTCTGGCAGAGGCAAAGTAGTGCTGAGTGGATGGAGAGATGGTGAAGGATGACTACTATTGGCATTCAAAGGAGACTGACCTTCCTGATGGGGGAAAGACTTTCTGTAAGTAATGGGGCAGCTACTGGAGTTTTGGGAAAGGTAAGATTAAGATTCTTGCCTGCTATACCGTGGGTACTCAGGAAATATTTGTTGCATGAATGAGTAGGTAGATGCCTTGGTCTATTTGGGGTGCTATAACAAAACTGCCTAAGTGGATAATTTATAAACAACAGAAATCCCAGTTATGGAGACTGGAAAGTCCAAGATCAAGGAACCAGAACCTTTTGTGTCATTAAAGTCTTCCCTGCTTCATGGGTGGTGCCTTCTAACTATGTCTTCACATGATAGAAGGGGCAAAGGAGCTTGCTGGAGCCTTTATTCTTTTTTAATCAGATCACGAATCCCATTCATGAGAGTGGAGCCCTCATGAAGAAATCACTTCCTAAAGGCTCCACGCTTTTATACTATCACATTGAGTAATTGTTGTTGTTGTTAGGTGTCGTCAAGTCGGTATCCAACTCATAGCCACCCTACGTACAACAGGCGAAACACTATTGCCAGTGCTTCTCTGCTGTTCACAGGGTTTTCAATGGCAGATTGATTATTGGGAGTGGGTTGCCAGGTCTTTCTCCCAAGCCTGCAGTATCCGGTGTTCCCAGAAGGTCTCCCATCCAAGAACTAAGTCCAAGAACTAACCAGGCCCGACCCTGCTTAGCTTCCGAGATCTGATGGGATCGGATGCCACAGGGCTACGGCTGCAGACATTGAGTAATAGGCCCCAACATATAATTTTTTTGGGGGGTTGCAATATTTAGACCTCAACAACAAGGAATGAAAAAAATACAGGCATTTCAAGGACTAAAAAACAGAAAGAGTATTTTTGAGGACAATCTGGCTAGAAAATATTAAGTCGATTTGTTCTTTATGTTCTTTCTTTATTTATTTATTTTTGTAGTACCTAGAGGTTGAACCCAGGGCCTTGCACATGCTAAGCAAGTGCTCTACCACTGAGCTGCACCCCTCAGCACCTCCCCTCCTTTTTTGAGACAGGGTCTTGCTAAGTTGAACATGCTACCTCTGGCCTTGAACTCACAATCCTCCTGTCTCAGCCTCCCAAGTTAATAATATTACAGGTATGGCCATGACACCCAGATAAATACTCTTATTTTGTTGTTGTTGTTTTGTTTTTGCAGTGCATGCTAGGCAAACAGTTTACCACTGAGCCACACTCCCACAGGACTTTCTTAGTGGCAAGGCAAGTGATAAAATCTCACTTGACATTGATTGGAAAAGAAAAAAGAAATATATTGAAAGCATATTGGAGCGTCTCACATCATTAAAGAGTTGAACATTGAACATGTTAAGACTGGGTGAAGGTGGGTTCATTTTCAACATGGAGATGTGGTATCCAGATTCCCTTTCATAGAAGGACCTGTTTTGTAGGTGGCCTTCAGCTGACAGCTGCTTCAGGGTTTGCCTTAACTGCAGAGAACTGCATTGCTTAAGAGCATTCTTATCCCTTGGGGAGCCCATATTCTGTGAGTGATCATGGGGGTATAAAGGTCAGTCCACATAGGACAACTCTGATGGGCCATTTATGTTCTAGAGCTCTTTGTGGGGTTGGCAGAGGCTTTTTCATACCTGTGTAGAGTTCAATTTCTACTTCCTCCTCTTTTTTTGTGAATTTTGTTCCCTAATAAATATCCAGCACCCCAAATTGCACAATACGATCTACTTCCATAGAACTGAATCTTTGACTGCTTGAGAAACATGTTGAATGCTATCAGGATTCTCTCTCCCTCTCTCTTCTATTTCTTTGCTTCTTTCACTCCAGATAACCTTCATCCAAATATTGGGGAAACTATTCATGAAGTGTTTCTATTTGGGGTGCTATAACAAAACTGCTTAGCCTGGATAATTTATAAACAACAGAAATTTATTGCCCAGTTATGGAGACTGGACAGTCCAAGATCAAGGAGCCAGAACATTTGGTGTCTAGGTTTAGTAGCTTTAGCCACAGAAATGGTCAGACTATTATTATTATTCTCTGATATTTTGAATCCCAGGAATGAATAAACATGAATAGCTGGGCTGGACTCAGGTGGTTACCCCTAAACAAATCAATTCTGGCCTAGATTTCAAAGCATTACAACTAGCTAGGCTTGTGTTAAACTTGTTTCTCGGGAATGGGATAATCTAAAAACACTCATGGTAGCCCCATAGATCAAAGGGGTTTCGTGGAGGACTACTGAGCAAAAGCATGGTGATACCCTCTGCATTTTGGGGAGGTAGTAGCAGTTGCCTTTGGAAAATCAATTTGGGATTTTGTTTGTTCATTTGTTTGTTTATTTATTTAACGGTGCTAGGGATTAAATCTGGGGCCTCACACGTGTAAAGCAAGTTCTCTACCACTGAGCCACATACCCAGCTCCCAATTTGAGATTTTGAATATCAGTGTAAGAGACAAAACATCTTTATCTAGTTTATTGGTTTTGAATGTTTAAAGAAACAGGATACTTTTTCAAACAAAACTTACTTGGGAACACCAGCATAATAAGCAGATATCAACAGAGCTGCTGATTTATGAGAGAATAAAGAGCCTGGAATCCAGTTTCTTGTCCTTCTCAAATTCCATTTCCCAGAAACCTGTGACTCACCTTGTTCATCCATTCAGCAAATGTTCACTGAACACTTATTCTGCCTCAGCACTGTGCGAGGTTCTAAAAAGACAATGGCTGAGTAGAAATAAACAGAATTTCTATTTCTGGAGTATGCTTTGTATGGTCCTAGGAAATAGTCTGAAGTCCATTATTCTGGACAGTTTTGTGCAGTTAAGGAGAAGAAAAATAAAGGATTAGGAGAGAAAAGTGATGTGCTACATACAATGACCTCGTGTTTATAGGTGTTGTCAACAAATTTGGGGAAGAATGGTCATGTTGATTAATTGGAAGAATATTACAATATCCGAAACATGATGTTGGGTCTAAACTAGAGGAAAGACAGAGGAAATGAAAAGGAAAGGTGGATTCAAGATATATAATGTAAGAAAAATTGATGAGTGTTGGTGACAACTTCTTAATGGATCTGGCTAGTTATCTATTAATGCATAATATTAAAACAATCCCATGTTCACTTATAGGTACTTGCCCACCTGCACTTTTCCAGCTCAATCAAATGTGCAATATATTCCAATCTACATCGCTGCACTTACATATTAATCATTCGTGCATTCTTGACATCCCATTGCAGTCCCATTCTTTGGCACCCTGACCACTCTCACGTTTCTCACAGTTCCAAACACAACACTCTGCTAGCCGCTAGCAGCCCAGGCCATTCCTCATGTCTGCTCTATACATAAATGTAATCAATATTAAGTTCCTAAGAATTTAAGTTCAACTGATATCAAATATGCCTTTAGCCAAGATACTGTTTTCTAGTGTCTGAGGGATTTATTTTGTATTATATGAAAAAAATTAATATTCCTTTTATATATTTTAAATTTATGAATATTTCAATGCATGATTAATATCAAATATGGTACATTTTTCTGGCCTTCATGATGAGTTGATTGGTTTAGTTTTTGTTGTTGTTTGTTTTGCCGGGGATGGAGCCCAGGGCCTCACATGTGCTAGGCAAATGTGCTAACACTGAGTGATGTGCTGTCTTGACTTGGTATTTTTGAAGTATCATTGGGCTAAAGATGTTTGCATAACTATTCTCTGTATATTCATTTTGAAATTTAGATTTTTAAGGAATTTTGCAAGGTTACTTCTAGAAAAGTCCTTATGAATCATTGCTCCAGTGTCCCCACCTCATACACATTTCACAGTTGAGGAGAACTGCAGAGTCTATAACCTAGGCTTCATTTCAGTCCTATGTTCTTTTGCTATTGGAAAAGAAAGAGTGGGGATATGTATATTTTATGAAAATTTGCTAAAAAGAATCAGGGTAATTTTTGTCAGTTACTGAAACCATGTTCAGAGGCAAATCATCGGGAGTGAGAGTTAAAACTTAATCCCTGTGACAGTGCTTCTTTCTTTCCATATGAGAGTTCTGTTTACTTATTTCTAAGTATCTACCTGGGCTGCACCCTGCTTGAAGGAAGACAGAAACCATGTATTATATGTCCCCACATCTCACATAGTATTTTACTGGACACAAAGTTTCTCATATAGTATTTTACTGGACACAAGTCAGCTGCATGTCACTCACTTATTGACTCACTTGAAAAATACTTATTGAGTACCTACTATGCACCAGGTGCTATTCTAAGTATTTGGGATATAGGAATACCTAAGGAAGACACAGTTCCTACCCTTATAGGACATATTGTGCAACAAGAAAATTGACATTTAACAAATAGGATTTGGCAGAAGAGACAATATTCAATGAGTAATAAGAAGTGTGATTAGCTTTTACTAAAGGGAAGTGCAAAGTTTATGGGAACAGTGTTGGAACTACCTCTTCTCCTCCATTTTCTTTCCAGCTTACCTCTTCCCCTGACTTACCTCTCTCTGGATCCATGAGTAAACTGGCATCAGTGACATACAGTAAGAGTGTTAGAATTCTGTGACTTCTGTGTCTCTTGGGGCTCCTTCTACGGGTTACCATAAGTTGGCTCCTCAGAGCAAGTGGTATTGGTGATCTGAGCACAAGATCAATAGTGGTTCTCAGAGAAGAAAAACTGAGGGTTACAAACCTGCATTCATTCATTCATTTATTCAGCAAACATTTATTGAGTATTTTTTCCATACTTGGTGTCATGAGCAAAATAGTCACCACCCTCATTGGAGAGCACATGCAGCTGGAAAGACATATTTTAAACAAAGAATTATGCAAATAAATGTAAAATCACTACACCAATGAGTTCTACACCATGCCGTAATGAGTTGATTTGAATTGTCCAACATATTAAACACAACTAACTTGTGAAACATATTAAATACAACTAACTTGTGAAATTTTAATTCTCTTTGTAGAACCTGAGTTGACCCTCTAAACAACATCATTGTATTAGTCACTGGAATCACACCCAAAAATATCCACATTTTCACCCAATGTTTACAAACAGCTAGCAACACTTCCCCCCATTGCAGGCCCATATTTCAAACATTCCATTATATTGCATGCTTTTAGGTTCCCATCCCATATTTTTCACTTCTCTTTGAACATACTGTATAGTCTGAGCTTGGCTGATAGGTGGTCTGAATGCTACTTTTCCTATGCTCTTATTCATGGAAGACACTGCTAGTAGATTCCTACACACTTTGCCACTGTTCCCAAATGAAGCTTCAAAACCTATCTCAACACAGCAATGTAGGCAGCTCTGGTCAATCAATTGGTTAATAGTAGGGCAAAATCTTTTTACTATCCAAGCTTAACAATGTTCCTTTAAAAGAAAAGTGCACAGAACTGAAGACTGGGCTCCAGTACTGGGTTTTAACACTGAGTCTAGACTAACCATCATTCTAGCTTCATTACGTAGAGTCTGAATTATTATAAATACTTTCTTACCTAGATATTTCATTACCTAGCATGCTCTTGCACATAATATATGGAGTGGAAACATCCAGACAGAGGAATTTATATTCTTTCTCCACTATTTACCACTTTCTAGTTTTGTTACTTGAAGCTCCTTATTACCACTTGCAAAGTGTGGATGACTATGTCTGCTTTACAAGGGGTCATAAGGATCAATAAGACAAAGGAAGTACATTTGGTACATTTTCTAGTCTTCTATTTTTCTTCTCTCTTGACTGCTTATGGTATAGGAAAGTATTTCCCTACATCTGGATGAATCAAAAGAGTACATGAAAAATTGTAAATCTCTCCTGCAAAACTTTAAAAAAAACAGAATAAGTGAAAAGACATCTCCTGTTCTTGGCTCCTGTAAGTCAGCATTACAAAGGCTGCAGTCTTCTAGAAGTTAATTTATAAACAATATAATTACAGTGTAGATAATATAAGCTACATTACAAAGTTAGACAAGTTGATAACAGAATTTACATGGAGAAAAACATGGAAGAATAGGTAAGAAATATTGAAAAGAGAAAAATTACAAGAAACTAGACTCTATTCAGGTCATTTGCTCATTTTTTGATTCAATTATTTGTTCTTTGCTAAAAGTTTTTTTAGTTATTTATATATTCTGGATATTAATACTCTTGTCAGATGAATAGCTGGTAATGACTTTCTCCCATTCTGAAGTTTTCCTCTTCACTCTATCGACTGTATCCTTAACTGTGCAGAAGCTTTTTAATTTATGTAATCCCACTTGTCCATTTTTATTTTTTTTTCCAGAGCTTTGGAGTCCTATGCAGGAAATCATTGCCTATATTATACCTTAAAATATTTCTCTTATGTTTTCTTCTCCTAGTTTCAAAGTTTCAGGCCTTAAAGTCTTTGACCCATTTTGGATTGATTTTTGTATAGGGTGAGAGATAGGTGTCCAGTTTCAATCTTCTACCTCTGGATATCCAGTTTTTGTTGAAGAGGCTATCTTTTCTCCAATGTATGTTTTGGCACCTTTGTCCAGAATCAGTTGGCTGAATATGTGTGGATTCATTTCTGGGTCTTCTCTTCTACTGATCTACATGTCTACTTGTATGACAATGCCATGCTACTTTTATTACAATGGCTCTGTAGTATGTCTTGAAATCAGATATTAAGAAGCTTTCAGCAATGGAGAGAAGATGTTCTGATAGGATACTATGAAGCTAAAAA
The DNA here is from genome assembly GCA_007922755.1 of Pedetes capensis. Classification (NCBI taxonomy): domain Eukaryota; kingdom Metazoa; phylum Chordata; class Mammalia; order Rodentia; family Pedetidae; genus Pedetes; species Pedetes capensis. The sequence continues at coordinate 100,706 of VMDO01004005.1, read as the reverse complement.
AAAAAAAAAGGATTGTTAGTACATGCTGTAATCTGGTTAGATTTTAATCCATAGAAGAAAATACATATCCATATGATTATTATTACATAATATATAATCAAATAAATAAATGAGGGAAAGCAACATCTTTCTCAAAACAAATTCTAACTGATAAACATAGAGGAAGAAAATATTGACTCACATTAGGCAAATATAGTAATACTTGTTGCAGACAAGATTGACCAATAGATGCCAAAGTTACTGGGAATATTTGAGGAGAAACAGAATTTGCCTGGTTTGGAAGTATCTCACCCAAGATACTGTCAATTGCAAAGGCAACAGCAATAACTTTATAGTAAAGAAACTGAGAGACACCAACTTCACCAACTGATCAAGGCAAACATCTTCAACAATAAGATATGTCAACATGATGAACTCAATATGATATGCTAAGAAAGTTACAAGAGCATTTTTGAGGTATTCTGGCCAAAACCACACAGTCTTAATCTAATCATGAGAAAACATAAAAAAAAAAATCCAAACTGAGTTCTAACAAACAACTGACCAGTATTTATCAAAAGCATGAATATCATAAGAGGTAAGCCTGAGAAACTCTCATAGACTGAAAGACAGTAAAGAGAAATAACAACTAAATGCAATATGGGATTGTTGTCATTAGGACTCTAGTACAGAAAAAAAGATATTAATAGAAAATTGGTGAAATTCACAAGAGTTGTATAATTTAGTTTCCAGTATTGTACCAATGTTAACATCCTTTTCCTGATCACATATTATGGTTATGTAAGATGCTAATATTAAGGAACATAGGCAAAGGGGTCGAAGGTAATTATGCAATACTTTCACATCTATAAGTACAAAATTAGTTTAAAAGAAAAAGGTATTTTTAAAAGACCTTAATAGGAGGCAGAGAGGACCTCTGGGTCTTACAATGTTAGGCTCACCAGCAGGGCAGATATCCCAGATCTTGAAAGTCTGTGGCCTTTTGTACCTGTGTTCACAGAAAGAGCTTTGGCCTGGGCCTATCACAGGGTTAAAGGACATTACCTCAATTCTAGTGGTGAGGATGAAATAATTATTGAGCTCTGGAGTTCCCATTTACCATTCTGCTTCCTCACTGACCCTGAATAATAATAAGAACCTCATAAGTCAGCTACTAATTCAAAACAAATGACAATCTGACCTGAGCTGAAATTTCACTGTAGACTTTCTAAGGAAATGTGGAAAAGAAATAAGGCACTTGTAGTTTGTTTAACAAAAGGGGGGGGGGGTTCAAGTAGGTCATTTTAAGACAAGAAAAAAGATGTGCATTGCAGAATTATTTATGATAGCCAGTGTGGGGGAGATTTGTGTCTACAACAAGAGAATTGGCTAACAACATGTTATATTCATCTTTAGAATGTCAAAGAACAATTGAAAAATAATATTGTAGACTGTTTAGTGATATTCTATAACATGTTCCCAAAAGTTAATAGAGATATACAGTGGTTGCCAAAAAAAGTATACACATTTTAAGAAAGGAAAAAAATATATTCAAATTGTAATAATAGACGTCTGCTATTTTTAGAAGTACTCAAGCCAGCCACAGTGGTACATGCTTGTAATACCAGCGACTTGGGAAGCAGAAGTATGAGGATGGTAGGTTTGAGGCCAGAGGCAGCCTGTGTAAACTTAGTGAGACCCTGTCTCAAGATAAAAAATATAAAAAAGGGCTGGGGTGCAGCCCAGTAGTAGAACACTTGCAAAGTATGTGGGAGGGCCTGGGTTCAGCTGCCAAGCACAACAACAACAACAAAAAAAGAAGAAATGAAAAAGAAAAAGAAAACAAAGAGGTGCTCAAAGAGGTTACCATTGCAGAAGAAGCAGGGCTTTTTGCTGTGCAAGGCCTCCCAGATCTTCCCTTATGCACATCACACACAGTACCATGTATTTCAAACTTATCACAAATGCATGCATTTGTTAGGTCTGCTGAAGGTTCTAATGCATACTCACACCTCCATTGTTGTGGCATTTTGGAATTTCAGGTTCCACTTCAAAATGGTCTTGCATTCCTTGAATGACAACTGCACTTCTACCATTTTCTTTGACTATCCTGCCTGTTGCATGGTGGCACTAGCATTCATTTGATTAATGTCATCTTTTGAGTGAATGTCATGCTACAAATTGCTACCATAATTCAATTCACATTCAAAAAGTAATGCATACATAGCATCTCTTAAAATGTGTATGCATTACCTGGCACCCCTGGCAGATAACAAACATACTTTATCAACGTACTTAGAGACACTAAGACTGAGACGAGGAAATCTTGGGAAAACATTCTCTACAAGTTAAGAGTAGTTTCAACTGATTGATGAACATACATCCCTTTCTAATTTAAAAATATTATTTTTAAAACAAAACAAGGAGACTTCTGGGTTTAAAATAGTATAGTAAATACATCTGTATCACTTCTCCAAGTCACTCTACAACAACAAGCAGAGGCAATTAGAAATGCAAATTCTGTCTTTGACAAAAGAAACAGCTATAAATCTAAACCACAGTATGTAAGGAAGGGGCTGCCCATGCAGAGACAAGTGGAGAGACCTTTGGGAAGATAAAGCCAGGACCTTTCTTAAAACGCAGAGCTCAGGAAAAGGCTGCAGAGCACCTATTCTCCTAAGCAATGGGAGAACCCAAGGAAAGCAACCACCAATTCGTTGTCTAAACAATTCTATTGGAACACACAGGGTTATGGTGGAAGCCTCTTCGGTCCTCATTTGGCACTTCAGAGAAACAAGAAAAGTGGGGCTGAAAATGATCACGCAGATATGACGCTCAACAAAAAGCAACCTGTTAATGAAATGAGACAGGGTAAAGGAAGACACTCAACTACAAGCTGACACTTTTGGATAGCAATGAAAACATAAAGGCAGAGCAATTCTCTTGCACATTCACATATCCATACTCACACAATTCTATGTTACAAGGAGACATCTTACCAAATTAGTTAAAAATAGGTTAAACTACATAACAGAAAACCCCCCAATGCCTTAGAATGATAGATGATTATTTTCTCTCATTTAAAAGAATTTCAAGATTCATATGGTGGCTTCAGCTTGTCACCAGGGAACCAGGTTTCTAATTTTCCACTTTGCTACCCTCAATACCCTCATTTGTCTGTCACTTTGCCTTACTGTGGGGGCTTGTATGTTGCTATGATGGTGAAAGTTGTACCACAGGTATTACAAACACCAGCAGGGTCACCCATGGAGGACAGAATTCAACTGACCTTCCAGACTATGACAGACTAGAGAGAAAGACATGACAACCTACTCCCAAGACAATTAGCCATTGAAAACCCTATGAATAGCAGAGAAACTCTGTCAGATATAATGCTGGAAAATGAGCTCCCCAGGTTGGAAGGCATTCAAGAAACCACTGGGGCAGAGTTGCATCCTCAAAGTGGCTGACCTTAAAGATAGGAATAGAGTAAAGCCCATGGGACCTCAATCTCCTGATGAGGCATGACTCAAAATGACAAGGAACAACTAACTGTAAACATCCACTAATAATTGGAATGTGGAATGTACATAGTATGAATCTAGGAAAATTAGAAATTGTCAAAAGGGAAATGGAGCACATAAACATTTACTTTCAAGGCACCAGCTAGCTAAAATGGACTGCTATGGGCTATTTAATCAGATAATCATATGGTCTACTATGCTGGGAATGACAACTTAAAGAGAAATGGGATTGCATTCATCATCAAAAATGACATCTCAAGATCTATTATAAAGTACATTGCTATGAATTATAGAATTATATCCATATGCCTACAAAGAAGGCCATTTAATATGATTATTATTCAAATTCATACACCCACCACAGAGGCCACAAATGAAGAAAGGGAAGATTTTTACCAGCTTCTGCAGTCTGAAGTTGATCAAACATGCAATCAGGATGTGCTGGTAATTACTGATGACTGGAATGCCAAACATGGAAAAAAAGAAGTCTCAGTAGTTGAAAAATAGGGCATTGGTGACTGAAATGATATTAGAAATCACAAGATAAAATTTTGTCAAACCAACAAACTTTTTGTTACAAATACATTATTTTTACTAACATAAAGAGTAACTATACACATGGAATTCACCAGATGGAACATACAGGAACCAAATTGACTATATTTGTGGGAAAAGACAATGAAAAACCTCACTATCAAAAGTCAGGAAAAGACCAGGTGCTGATTATGAATCAGATCATCAACTGCTCAAATACATGTTCAAACTGAAACTAAAGAAAATTGGAATAAATGTACAAGATCCAAGGTCTGACCTTGAGTGTATCCCACCTACATTCAGAGACTACTTCAAGAACATATTTGAGGTACTAGACATTAATGATCGAAGACCAGATGAGTTGTGGCATGACATCAAAGATATCATTCATGAGGAAAGCAAAAGGTTATTAAAGAGAGGGAGAAAAAAATTACATGTCAAAAGAGACTCTGAAATTTGCCCTTGAATGTCAAGCAGCTAAAGTAAAAGGAAGATATGCTGAACTTAAAGAACTAAACAGAAGATATCAAAGGGCAGCTCGAGGAGACAAAATCAAATATTATAATCACATGTTCAAAGAGCTGGAGGTAGAAAACCAAAAGGGAAGAACATGTTCTGTTTTTCTCAAGCTTAAAAAATTGAAGAAAAATTTCAAGCCTCAGTGAGCAATAGTGAAGGATTCTACAGGGGAAATATTAAAAGGCACAGGAAACATCAAAAGAAGATGGAAGGAATACACAAAGTCATTATACCAAAAAGAATTGGTGGATGACCAACCATTTCAAGAGGTTGCATATGATCAGGAAACAACAGTACTGAAAGACAAAGTGGAAGCTTCCTTGAAGGAACTGGCAAAACACAAGGCTCCAGCAATTGTTGGAATACTGATAGAAATGTTTCAACAAACAAATGCAGCACTGGAGGTGCTCACTCGCTTATGCCAAGAGATTTGGAAAATAGCTACCTGCCCAAGTAACTGGAAGAGATCCACATTTGTGCCTATTCCCAAAAAAGAAGACCCAACAAATATGGGAATTATCAAACAATATCATTAATATCACACACAAGTAAAATTTTGCTAAAATCATTTAGAATTGACTGTAGCAGTATATTAAGAGGGAACTGCTGGAAAATCAAGCTGGATTCAGAAGAGGATGTGGAATCAAAGACATCATTGCTGATGTCAAATGGATATTGACCAAAAGCAGAGGATACCAGAAAGATGCCTATCTATTTTATTGTCTGTGCAAAGGGATTTGACTGTGTGGATCACAAATTATGGACAACATTGCAAAGAAAGGGAATACCAGAGCACCTAATTTTACTCATAAGGAATCTGTACATGGACCAGGAGGCAGGAAAAGGAACAGAAAAAAGGAAACACTGCCTGGTTTAAAGTCAAGAAAGGTGTGTGAAAGGGCTATATCCTTCAATCTCAATGCTGAGGAAATAATCTCAGAAATTGGACTTTATGAAGAATAATGTGGCATTAGGATTGGAGGAAGACTCACTAACAACCTATGCTATGCAGATGATAAAGTGTTTAAAAGTATATATATCATATTGAATATGAAGATGCACCCAGTTCACCCCATGGTATTTTCAGTTGCATCATATTCTTGTGAACACTGAACATTGAATAAGGAAGACAGGAGAAGAATTGATGCTTTTGAATTATGGTGCTGGAGGCTAATATTGAAGATACCATGGACTGCCAAAAGAACCAACAGATCCATCCTAGAAGAAGTGTGATCAGAGTGCTCCTTGGAAGCAAGGATGGCTAGACTGTGTCTTACAAATTTTGGACATGTTTTTAGGAAGGACCAATCCCTAGAGAAGTACATCATGTTTGGGAGATTGGTGAGTCAATGAAAAGAAGACCCTCAACTAGATGGACTGAACAGTGGCTGCAACAACAGACTTAAACACAAAAAAGATCATGTGCCTGGCACAGTGTCAGGGAGTGTTTCATTCTTTTGTATGTAGGGTTACTATGAGTCAGACCTGACAGGATAGCCCCTAACAATAACAACAACCATCCATACACGACTTCCATCGTCATGGTCACTGCGTGGTTTTAGAGCACCAGCTGTTACATCTATACTCCAGGCTGCAGCAATAAGGAAGAAGACATCGTGGCCCTCCCACTCATAAAATATCCAGAAGCCCCAGTCAACACTTTGGCTTTATATATTCTTGGATGACAGAGTTTAGCCACATGGCCATAAGTAGCTACAAAAAAAAACTGGAAATTTTAAGATTTTAGCTGGGCACAATGACAATGAATAGAACTGGCTTTTATGTTATAGAAGAAAAATGAAATGGTTGGAGAATGTAATAAGTCCCTGCCAAGATAATAAACCAGAAAGAATTCTTTTCAGCTGAGGAATACAACCCAGTCCTGTCTCTCACAAATAGCCAATAAAAAAAGATTTTATCTCATTCAAAGATAAGTAGTGATGAAAAAGGAAGCAGTTGCTAGGTGCCCTGGTACATGCCTATAATTCAGTGACTTGGGAGATGGAGGCAGGAGGATCACAGGTTCAAAGCCAGAGGCCACCTGTATAACTTAGTGTAACTCACTCTCAATTTAAAAGTAAAAGAATGGGCTGGAGATGCAACTCAGTGGCAGAGTGTTTGAAAATTTGCATGAAGACCTGGGTTCAGCCCCTAGTACCACCAAAAAAGAGAAAGAAAAAAAGAAAGAAAAAAGAAAGAAAGAAAGAAGAGAGAGAAAGAGAGAAGGAAGGAAGGAAGAAAGAAGGAAGGAAGGAAAGAAGGAAAAGGAAGCAGCACACAACCTACGTAAAGATACTCCAAAAAAGCAGAGCAACAAAGCAGACAAAAAAAAAAAAAAAAAAACTGCTGATGAATAATGAACATTTACAAACCACAAGTGTTGCTTCCAGGCAGATAAAAAATTGTGCATATTGCCATATAACCCAATAATTTAATAAAACTTTTACAAATCTTGAGCAGAGATACATGAGTCAGAGATGACTAGATATTACTGAAAATGCTATACGGTTTACAGAAGACATTTTAAAATGAGCAAAATAAAGTAAAATAAATATGAAAAAAGAACTACAGAAGCTCATCAACGTTAAATGAAAACATGGATAATCAGCATCTTTGTATTACAGTTGTGCAACTCTGTATTAATCAAGATGCCATTCAAAAATAAACTATAACAATAACCAAAGTCCAATGTATAACAAGAAAAGTTGAAGTAAGACAACCGCAACGAAAATAAAGCCTTGAAGTAGCTAGATTTCTAAGGCAAAGATTGCTTTGGGCATCCAGGAAAAAAAAAAAAACAGTTATTAATGTGGGCAATAGAAGGGTGGGTGGGAAGAAACTGATATTTGACATCTCTACAGCATCATAGCCTGCAGCTGTACCACTGTGGCTTCAGATCCTGTCAGATCTCGGAAGCTAAGCAGGGCCAGGCCTGGTTGGTACTTGGATGGGAGACCACCTGGGAACACCAGGTACTGTAGACTTGGGAGAAGGACCTGGCAACCCACTCCCAAAAAACAATCAGCCATTGAAAACCCTATGAATAGCAGAGAAGCACTAATAGTAGTGTTTCACCTGTTGTATATAGGGTGGCTATGAGTCGGACATTGGCTTGATGGCACCTGACAGAAACAACAGCATCATTTATCTGTAGGACATAGAGGAGCAATGCCTTCAGATACCTTGCATTGTAAAGATTTTAACTAGCTAAGCCAGAAGTCAGGCTGAGATTTAGCTCAATTGGTAGAGCGCTGCTCTGTAGTCACTGAGGTCCCAGGTTCAATTCCCAGCACTCCCAAAATGGGAGAAGGATGTGGCAATCCACTCCCAAGGTTATCCTAAGACAATCAGCCATTGAAAATCCTATGACTATGAGTCAGACATGGCTCAATGGCATCGTACAACAACTACAACAAATCAGAAGTCAGAAAACTTTTTTAGTAAAGAACCAGATGGTAAATGTTTTCAGCTTTGTGGGCCATACCACCCTTGTCACAACTACGCAGTTTTGCTGTTGTTCCTGAAAGCAGCCATAGATAATATATAAATGAATGGACCAAACTATTCATACAAGGTATGGAAATAGCCTAGGTACCTGTCAATGGGTGAATGGGTAAAGAAAATGTGCTATATATACACAATGGAGTATTAGTCATCCATAAAGAAGGATGAAATCATGTCAGTTCCAGGAAAGTGGATGGAACTGTAGATCATCATGTTAAGCAAAATTAGCCAGATTCAGAAAGAGAAGTATCACACATTTTATCTCACATATGAGTCTAGAAAATAAAAGACATGAAAGCAGAAGTGGGATACTGGGGAAGAAGATCAGAGGGAGGAGAGGGAGGATATAAGAGAGGGTAATAGAAGGTGTGAATATGATCAAAGTACATTCTATGCATGTATGAAAATATCACAATGAAATCCATTATTTTGTACCATTAATATACACTAAATGAAGAAAATTTTAAATGAATGGGCCTGGTTGTATTGCAGTAAAACTTTATTTGTAGAAACAGACAGACTGCTGGATTTGAACCATAATTTGTTGACCTCTGAGCTAAATAATCACTCAAGTATAAAGGAAAAAGAAATATTTTGAAGTTGTGAGCTCTTTAGAGATGTAATCCACTTAATCTAAAATTTTAGAAGACAAACTTCAGTGGACAAAAGATAAATGAAGAAACTGAACCAAAAATACTGGCAAGAAATAGAAAGCTAAAATATGCCTCACTACCTGGAGAACAGAAAAATAGGCTTACCTTCCGGCTCCTTTGGCAGCAAATGCCTTAGAGGCCCCATGACGTGAAAGGATAATTCAAGAAACCAAGACATCTGTTGGAAGCCATAAAAATTATGATAGTTTCTAAATAAAGAAGCTGATGTCACTTTCACAGAGCCCTTTTAAAAACATGTAGAGATTCATGGGGATATTTGGATTGTTAACCCACAGTGACAGCTGAAGTAAGTGGGCCTCAATTTCTCACGTGTAAAATGAAGGGGTTGGATTTAATCAGAGGGTCCTCTGTCCTCACTGCTCATTAGAATTACCTGAGGCTTTTTTAAAAATGCCTATTCCTGGATCCTATCCCAGACCACTTAAATTAGAATTTCTGGAGACAGGAAAGACAGTACTTTTTTTAAAGCTCACCAAATATTCAGATACACTGCCAAGAGGGAGAACCACTGGATTAGATGGTCTTTGATGTGCTTATCAATTCAGATAGTCTATAAATATATATATAAACTTAAAGAATTATCTATAACTTAAAATTTGAAAATGGTGCATAAAAAATGGCTAAAATATTTAGTCAATTTGGGATGTGCATTTCTATAACAGAACATCAAAGTATTGTCCATTCTGGCCCAAACCATAGGGGCTTTTAAAGAAAACCTAAAGATCTAATGTCATCTTAATGTAAAGAAACTTGTAATTACTCATCAATAAAGAAAAAAGTAGATTTATCCTTCTGACAATGTAATTAATTCCTTATTTTAAAAAGAAAATTTCTGGCAAGCAAGTTGTAAAATATTAAAATAGTTTAACACTCACGTCCTTGGGAGGGTGTTTGCTTTTGAAGAGCATCTCAAATCCACTCTCTAATGTATTTCTGAAATGGCTCATCTCCAAAAATTTGCAAAATGAGAGAGATATTTCAAAACGTGATGAAAAATAGTAATAGAGAAATAAAATAGTTTCCTATAGAAACTACACTAATGATTAGCATGATGACAGTTCCAGTTTGCTCAGGGCAATCCTGATGTGCACCTCTTATTCCAGAGTAATTAATTATAGTGCTCTCTCACTCTCAGGCATTTTTCTGGTATAAGAAAGAAACTGTATAGTAATTCTACAACGGGTGTTAATGGGAATAAATGAATTATATCCCTTTTAGAACAGATATAAAGACCCATACTTGGGAATATGTTAGTGATGAATATTATACCCTCCCATGAAGAAAGTAATATTAATAGGAGTGTGTGATTAGGAACCAGTCTTAGTCTGTATCGTGTGAGATGGGGCTAAGTATGTAGTCAACAATTGATGTTTTCACATGGGGATGCCATGAGATATTGAAGGATAGAGATAAGAAAACCAAAGTGGAGTTGTTGGCAATGGGATCAAAGGAGTTTGGATAAGAATCAGAAAGGTCTTGCTAGGATGCTGGGAGAAAAGTCAATCTAAAGACCAAGAGTTCCAAAGACCAAATCTGGTCAGGAGCAGTAAGGGGGCTGAGAAGTTCCAGACAGGAGCCAGGGAGAGCATGGTACAGGATAGTTTTGCGAAGATCTTCCTACTGTTTCCTCCAGATTTTTATTATTGACCTGATCTCACCACAGAGATCTCTTGCAGCATTAAGTTTCTGACACTCAAGTAGAATTGTAATTTGTGTAAAATTTTTAAATGAAATCCACTCTTGCAAAGATTTTCTTAATTCAGAACTTTAATTCAAACCTGTCTATATAAAAATAGTTTTTTGCCAGATGTGATGGTGCACACCTATAATCCCAGCAATTTAGGAGACTGAGGCAGGAGGATTGCAAGTTTGAGGTCAGAGGCAGCCTGAATAACTTAGTAAGATCCTGTCTCAAGATAAAAAATAAAAAAGAGTTGGGGATTTAGCTCAGTGGTAGAGCAACAGCAAAGTTTATGTATGGTCCTGGGTTCAGCTCCCCAGTACTGCAAAATAATAATAATGATGATGATAGTAATAATGTTGTTAGTACTGTCGAGTCAGATTCAATTCATAGAGACCATATGTACAACAGATTGAAATATTCCCTGATTCTATGCCAAGCACATGATCTTTTTTATGTTTAAGTCCATTGTTGCAGTCACTGTGCCAATCGTTTAGTAGAGGGTCTTCCTTTTTTTGTTGACTCTCCAGTCTCCCAGACATGATGTCCATCTCCAGGGATTGGTTCTTCCTCCACAACATGTTCACAATATGTACGACACAGTCTAGCCATCCTTGCTTCCAAGGAGCACCCTGATTGCAATTCTTCTAGAATGGATCTGTTGGTTCTTTTGTCAGTCCATGGTATCTTCAATATTAGCCTCCAGCACCATAATTCAAAAGCATCAATTCTTCTCCTGTCTTCCTTATTCAATGTCCAGTTTTTACAAGCATATGATGCAACTGAAAATACCATGGCACAAGGCAGGCACACCTTCATCTTCAGTGTAACATCTTTACTTTTCAACACTTTAAGGAGGTCTTTTGCAACAGCTTTTCCCAAAGTAATGCATCTTTTGATGTCTTCACTGCTGCTTCTGTGAGTGTTGATTGTAGAACCAAGTAAAGAAAAACCTTAGATGACATCAGTCTTTTCTCTACTTATCATGAAGTTGCATACTGACCCAGTTGTAAGGATTTTTATTTTCTTGATGTTGAGGTGCAATCCATACTGAAGGCTTTGTTCTTTAATTTTCATCACTAAATGTTTCAAATCCTCTTCAATTTTGGCAAGCAAAACTCTGTCACCAGCATAACACAGAGTGCTAGAGAGTGTTCCTCCAATCCTAATGCCACATTATTCTTCACAAAGTCCAGTTTCTGGGATTATTTACTCAGCATAACGATTGAAGAGGTACCATGAAAAGATACAGCCCTGGCGCACACCTTTCTTGTCTTAAAACCAGGCAGTGATTCCTTTTTCTGTTTGGACTGCCTCCTGGTCTTGTTCTGACTTTTGATATTGAGCTCTTCCATTGTCTCTTTAGAAATAATAATGACAGTAATATAATAAACAACTTTTCAAATCAGGGAGCCTAGTTTTCAAAGAAAACAAAAGTCCAATTGTATTGGACCAGTGTTATTTGGCCTTCTAAGACTTGGATGCATTAAGTAAAAAATTATAGTCTGTAGGAAACACAAAGATAGAATGTCAGACTAGTAAAACCAATCCCACTCAAGGAAATCCCAGTGTGCATAACCAGTGACAGAGGTCTAAAAATGAGTTATAACGTCTATTCCCTCAATAAATATTTATTCAGCATCTACTGTGTACATTATACTATGACTACACGGCAAATTATAGGAGTTTGTGAAAATGTAGAAAATGAACAACAATGAATATTTATATAACGTCAAATCAAAAGCATCTCATAATGTCCTTGATCTATTCATTCTGAGACTGGCTCATTGCTCACAGCTCCTGTAGAAGGCATGGAGTCAATCAGTAAATTAGTAGGCTTTGGCCGCATAGAAAACAGGGAGCAATATCTCAGTTCTTGGCTTCGCATGTGTTTTCCTTCCAGACCCTTTATTTATTTATTTATTTAGTTAGTTAGTTAGTTAGTTAGCTAGTTAGTTAGTTAGTTAGTTTTTTGAGACAGAGTCTTGCTATGTGACTCAGATTGGCTTGGAAGTTTTTATGTAGCCCAGACTGGCCTTGAATTTTCAATTCTCTTGCCTCCCTAGTGCTGTGATTATAGGCATGAGCCACCAAACCTGGCTTTCATCTTTACTTCTTACCCTTGTGTTGAATAAGTCTATTTCCTTCTAATAAATCCCACATTTGCATAAGCTAATTCAGTGGATTTCTGTCTGTTGAAAATAAACAGAATTTTCTGTTGACTAAGACAGAAAATGATTTCTATTTGTTGCAAATAAACAGAAATTTCTGGTGACTAAACAAATAACAAAGTTAAATATGACATTTTATTTTATTTATTTTTGTGATATGAGGGATTGAATCCAGGGACTTGTGCATACTTTGCAAGTGCTCTACCATTGATTTGTACCCCCATCCCCTTTCTAATTTTTTATCTTGAGACAGGGTCTTGCTAAATTATACAAGCTGCCTCTGGCCTTGGTCTTGCCACCCTCTTGCCTCTGCCTTCTGAATCATTGGGATTACAGGTGTGAGCCACTCCACCTAGCTGAATTTGATATTTTAACATAAGAAAGTACCAATAACTTTTCCTGACATTTCGTAAAATTCATGTGAAGAATATAGCAACAAAAAGGAATTTCTTCTGCAAAGAAATGAATGAATTTTAAAAGGAAAGGGGAAAACCCGGTGATAAATACAATATAATCTTAGTGGAAATTCTTAAACTTGATATTGGAAGCATAGTGAAGATCACGTGGCTGAGGATAAAAAGGAAAAAGAAACAGAGTTGACTCACAGAAGTATGCTAAAGCCTGTTCAATCAAATAGTAGAAGTTATAGATAGGTAATGCCTCCCTAACATATACTGCCAGCCCCACATTTTCATAAAAACATATTGAAACTCCTTAACTTACTTTCATAGGTTGAATTTGGCTATGATGAGCTTAAATATTTCAAGCTACCACTGGGTGACACCGTCTGTCGCTTGGCCAAAATAGCTGAGTTTTAGCAATGTAGCCACTTTCTCCTTGGTACAGTTTATGCAATTATTTGAGTATTCTATTACTTTATAGTTATTTTGTAAGTCATAAATAAAGAATAAAATAGTAAATATATCAATGCTGCTAATAAGTAATGTTTCCCCAAAGCTTAGTACATTTAAAACCAAAATTGAAGTCACTAGTTGTGTCAAAAATAGCAGATCTTCAGCTGGGGGCAAAGCTCAATGATACAACACTTGGCTAGCATGTGCAAGGTCCTGGGTAGATCCCCAACACTGGAAGAAAACAAAATGAAGCAAAATAGCAGATCCTTTGCCATTAATTGAGGTCATTGGGATCTGGCTGCCAAACTGGTGCTTAGTTGTAACAGAAAAAAATAACATTGGGGAAAATGTATAAGAAGGTAAAGCTATCATCAGTTCTTTGTTCCTGAAAGTTGTGGTACAATTAGGGGGCACTATATGAATAATGTACATCAAAATGCATATATATGTAAATGCCACAATGAAAAGCATGTCAGAATGAATCACGTTAAGGTGTACATTAAAAATGTCCAATTAAAAAAAAAATAAAGTTGTGGTACAATTAAGGATTCTTTATTCTTCTAGAAACAGAGTCTGCCAGTATAATATCCAAGTCTACCATTCAATGGCTGAGATTTAGCTCAGTTGGTAGAGCACTGTGCTGCAGTCTCTGAGGTCCTGAGTTCAATTCCCAGCACCGCAAAAACGGGAGAAGGACCTGGCAATCCACTCCCAAGGCAATCCCGAAACAGCCATTGGAAACTACTAAGTAAAAGATAGAGAAGACTTAGATGGGAAACTTAGACGGGAAGGGTGGGAGGTGGGGAAGCAGAGGGGAGGGTAAGGGGTAAGCTATATGAATAATCTTTATCAAAATGCATATATGGAAATGTCACAATGAAAAGCATGTCAAAATGAAACACATTAAGATGTACATTAAAAATTTCTAATAAAAAAAAGCCCTATGAGGGTGGCTATGAGTTGGATACCAACTCGATGGCACACAACAACAACAACAACCATTCAATATCTGTACATCTGATTCTGTGCATGGTTTGGGAGAACTATTATGCATTAAAATAATGGACTACCTCTAGAACAAAACAAGCACAGAAGCGAGCTATAGATTCATGTGAAACTCAGCTCTCATGACAGCTACCAGAAGCTCTTGGCAACTCAGGGAGGTTAAAAATTATTTTACTTACCTCACTGACAATATAATACCTTAAATAATAGAAGATACAGTAAAAATGTTGCTATTTTGAACCAACTTCTATTTAACAAGGAAGAACTGAATGGTTGCCATGTCATCCTGGAATTTGTAATAAGGAAAGGAAATATAGGACAGAAGCCAACGTGTGCTAAGGATTTTAAGAAAGCAGATGTCAAAAGCTTCAAAGGAAAAGAGGGAGTTATAACACAGGATGGGAAGAGCTCAGACTACAGACTCAACAAACATGTAGGTTTGAAGCTTCAGTGTGAGTCTAACTAGTTGTGTGACACTGAGCAAGATATTTAACCTTTCTAAATCTCAGAGTTCTTCTTAGTAAAGTAGGGACAGGAAGGAGAGTACAAACTGCCTGGGAAAATCACTTAACTTATCTAAGCTTGCCTTTTTGCTTGTTTTATTTTGTTTTGTTTTACAGTACTGAGATGTTGCATCTCTAGCCCCCACACCTTTTATATATTGAGACTGGGCCTCATTTAGTTATGGAGGCTGCCTCTGGCCTCAAACTCGCAATCCCTCCTGCCTCAGCATCCCAAGTATCTGGGAGTACAGGCATGCACTATTGCACCCAGCTTTTTTTCTTTTTAATAAGGAAAATAGCTAGGTGTGGTATTCAGGAGGCAGAGGCAAGAGGATCATGAATTTGAGACCAACCTGGTCTACATCACAAGTTTCAGGCCAACCTGGGTGACATAGTGAGATCTCATCTCTAAACAGTGGAGGGCAGTAATAGTATGTACCAGATAGGTTTATTGGGAGGATTAGCTAAGCAAATACATATAAAACACTTAGCAAATAATATGTACATCATTTTATAAGCTCTAACATTCTAAGAAAGGAGTAAGGTATTTATGAACAAAACTAGTTTGGCTAGCTCAGATTTAAAATGAATAGAAGGTGGAATAAAGAAGGATATGGCTAAGAATGAACACCAAAGTCTATTACTAACTTCTAAAAATAGAGTTTTAAAAGGTTAGAGCTCAGGAAGAAATGAAGACATTATATTTCTAAAGACAAAAAGACTTCTTCAGCTGTACTTTGAGGGAAGAAGAGAGACAGAATTCACATACTCTTTGAGAACTAGTACACAAAGTTACCAGATGAGAAGGAGAAAGAAGAGCTACATAATTTCTATGTGAGGTTTACATTTTCCAGAAGAATCTTCCTCAACTTAAAAAAGAAGAAGAAGCCAGGCAAAGAAGAATATGGAGGTAGGTTAGAAGAGAGAAAGAAGACACAGTTCCTCCATTGCATGAATTCAAGTCCCCAGATTCACAGATTACATGGTGTCTCAAAACAATCATAAATGTAATTGCTATGCACAAAAAGACTTGTAACAAAAGAGCTCTGAAATTACTCTGACAAAGAAGCATATATGAAGGTAGAGACACATTCATTTAAATAAATTGGTCACCTAAATCTTCATCAATTTCATTGTGTTTTATAAAGCATTCACAGTTTACTTGGTGTATTCCTACGTGGAATATTTAATTATTCAAATAAGATGCTTCTAAAGCTGGTCAACCCTTAGTAGATATTATCCATTACAAAATTTTGCTTCATCTTTCTGAATACTGACAAGCAGGTCAATAAGACAAATTCTTATTCATTCAACAAGGATTTGAGTATTTATCATGTGTCCAATAATTATTCCTTATTTATTTCACATGGAAAAATTTTTAAATGATCCCTTCTTTCTATACAGTTAGGTGCACAATCTAATGAGCAGGTTGGGGTTCAAAGCATAATTTAAAATACTAAATATAGGTATAAGAAAATAGCTACCAGAACACACAGACAAAACAATAATTCTGGTCAAAATAGCAAAGAGAGAAAAAAGTTGTACATATTGTTATTGTTAGGTGCTGTCGAGTCAGTGTCCAACTCATAGTGACCTTATGTTCAACAGGTAAAACACTATTGTTAGTGCTTCTCTGCTATTCACAGGGTTTTCCATGGCTGATTGTTTTTTAGGAGTGGGTTGCTGGGTCCTTCTTCCAAAACTACAGCACCTGGTGTTCCCAGGTGGTCTCCCATCCAAGTACTAACCAGCTCTGACCCCACTTAGCTTCTGAGATCTGATGCCACAGTATAGCTTCAGGCAAGTTGTAGATAGGATTGCTACAAAAACATAACTTTTATGGCACAAGTCAGAAGGAGGCTCTGACAAACCAGAATAGACTCAAGTTTGAGGTATCCAGTATGATGATACTTGTGGGTGCAAGCTGGAAGCTAGCCCTAGTTAGAGAAGGAAGGTTACAGAAGAACAGAACTTCAAAATATTAATAGGATTTTGGTAGTTGTAGAATATTGTTGTTAGGTACAGTCGAGTTGTGTCCAACTCACAGTGACCATAAGGTTTTCGATGGCTGATTTGGGGGGATTTGTTTCAGGAGTGGACTGCCACGTCCTTCTCCCATTTTTGCTGTGCTGGAGATTGAACCCAGGGACTCAGAGAGCATAGAGCAGCTCTCTACAAACAGCTAAATCCCAGCCCCAGGTATACAATAAGAAGTTAAAACAAAACAAAAAAAGAAAAAAAGAAAAAAAAAAGAAAAAAGAAAGAAAAAGCACCTCTAATTTGAGGAAAGAAACCTACAGACAAAAGATAGATAGCATGATATGTAACGAAGAACTTCATATTCATTGAAGACCGGCATGACTGATTCATAGGTCATGTGGAAAGATGCAGAATATTGGCTGAAAAAGTTACTCATGATCATCAATAGCTTTGAGTACTAGAAAAAGGAGTTTGCAGTTAATTGTAACATAAGATGCTAATAGCTATGATTTGCTGAACACTTAATCTTTGCATGCATTATCTCACTTAATTCTTACAATTACCCTATGAGAAAGATAAAATTATGACCTCCACTTTATAAACTGATGCTTAAATAGGTTTATTAAGGAGTCCAAGTTCATAATGCTAGTTAAGTGTTAGAAATTAGATTCAAATCTATGGTTCTATAAATCCAAAACTCATAGGCAAAACAACTAAACTATACTCCCTTGATTGTAGGAAAAATTGAGAGCAAAGAACATTTTTTACAGAGGGGAACATTATTCAAACTGTATTTCTGGAAGATAAAAGATAGTGTCAATGGATTTTCTGGAGAAGTTAGAAACTGAAAATGGCAAGACCAGTTAGAAAGTTGTGTCCCGGTGAGAGACATGAGGGCCTGAATGAGGATAGTAGTAACAAAGAAAAAGAGAAAAGGAGACACAAGAGGAGAATTAAGAAAACTGAATGGGTTAGCTTTTCTGTTTGTTTGTTTGGTTGGTTTGTTTTTTGAGACAGGGTCTCACTGTGTAGCCCAATCTGGCCTAGAACCTCCTATTTAGCCCAGGCTGGCCTTGAACTGACATCAGTTCTCCTGCCTCAGCCTCCCAAATGCTGAGATTACAAGCATGTGCTACCACACCCAGCTTGCTTTTTTCCCCCCTTATAAAAGCTTTATTATATAAAATTTATAAAATATAGATAAGTAGAATAAAAATAAATCTTGGGCTTTGATATAATTTTTCCAATTATTTTTGCTACACAATCATATATTTGATTCATAGCTGTTTGGATAGTTTTTGATGATTTTATAAATGAATAGTAAATCTGGAGAATACAAACATTTATAAGGAAAAATATACTATAGAATTCTATCATCCAAATTTAATTATTGTTTACATCCTAGTATAGTCCTCAACATTCATATGATACTTTTCTTTGTTAGTTTTTTTGTCTCTTGAAGGTATTATGCTGCAAAACAAATTAACACAAATATAGTCCCTCAAAGCAACACATATTTATTATCTCAGTGTCTATGAGTGGTGTCTGGGTATGACCTAGCCAGGTCTCTACTCATGGT
This sequence comes from Pedetes capensis, assembly GCA_007922755.1. Taxonomy (NCBI): domain Eukaryota; kingdom Metazoa; phylum Chordata; class Mammalia; order Rodentia; family Pedetidae; genus Pedetes; species Pedetes capensis. The sequence goes on along the minus strand of VMDO01004005.1, from coordinate 82,199 downwards.
CTCACAAGGCTGCATTTAAGGTGTTAGTTGGGCCACAGTGCTATCTTTAGGCTTGACTGGGGAAGAATCTGCTTCTAAGCTTCAAGTTGTTGGCAGAATTCATTTCCTCATGGTTACTGACTTCGCCCTTTTCCTGGTAGCTTCTTGCTGGGAACACCTCTCAGCTCCTACAAGTCAGGGTCAGGTCCTTGTCACATGCTCCCTCCTCTTACAACTTTGCAGCTTATATCTTCAAAGCCAGTAGGAGAATCTCTGCAGCATGGAGTGTCTGGGCTCTTTTTTAAAGCGTTCACCTGATTATGGCAGGCCCACCAAGGATAATCCCCTTTGATTAATTCAAAACAAACTAAATAGAGACTTTAATTATATTGCAGAATCCCCTTACTTTTGCCATATAATGTAACCTAACCACTGAAATGACATCTGTCATATTCATAGGTCCTACCCACTCTGGATGGGAAGGGATTACATAGGAAGTGGTGTATGGTGGGGGCAGAACTGTATAGGCCATTATAGAATTCTGACTACTACATTCAACTGCTGATTTGACACAAAGATGAGACAAAGATCAGTCAGAGCTTTTAGTCTGAGTAATTAAGAGGAAGCTGATGTCATTAACAGAAATGATACATAGGAGGAAAAGAGTTTTAATGAGAAAGATAATGAACCTTGCTCAGGAGTATTCATCTTGAAGTACAGGTGGCACATCCATTTATCCTAAGCCAATTGCATCAGTTTGTTTCAACAGTTCCTAATGTTTAATTTTAAAATGTGGACAAGAGGGGCTCCTTATAAGTGGAGCTGATTCTATCATAAAGTATACAATTTTTAAAAACGTTACCATGGCTATGAACTTGAGGAACAGCAATATGATTATGTTTTAGACTCACGTCTTCTTTTAACCCAGAAACCAGTCACATAGTTTTTTTTTTAATTGAGTTATTTTGATAAATGCTCCTTTCAGGCTCTGTTATTTCTGAGAAATAGCCAAACGTCTTTTCTTCCTCCAGGAATGTTTATCTTAAGATATATCCAGTAATAGCTGAATGAGTTGTTCAGCAAACAGATAAAGGAAATACTCAAAATAACCAATTAAGGTTATACTAATATAAATTGGAATAAATAATCTAAACTCTCACTTTAAACTATCTGAATTATCCCATGGGTTTAAGACTCACATGTTCCATGGTCAAATGCGGAATATTGTTTGGTAGTGTGTACAAAAGAAATCCTTATTGGATGTTCTCTCAATGCCAAGCCCTATGCTTTCACACACACTATCTCATTTCATTCTAACAACTTTGAAATAGGATAATATTAGCCACATTTAAAAAAATAGATAAGGCAGTTGATGCCGAGAAGATAAACATTCCACCCAGGCCAGGAAGTAGGAATAGCCAGTTTTCAAATCCGTGTGTGTGTGTGTGTGTGTGTGTGTGTGTGTGTGTGTGTTCTTTAAACCGTGTTCTTTCCACTATTAGTCTTTCTTCAATTCTCAGATTAGCTGTGACTTCCTCTAAAAAGACTTTCATGATCAATGTCTGGGTCTTCCAACACTAAGATGTATATTCCCACCACCACATTGTTCCAAAGCAGCCAATTAATGTCAACATTCAAGAAATACAAGAGTTCTAGGTCTGCACAGATAGGATTCAAATTCCACAGACCAGGATTCAAAGTCTAGTTTTATGGCTACTAAATTAACAAACTTGCAAAATTGGTTAAGCTCAAGCTTTTTCAGTAAAATAGGGATAATATAGCTCAAAGGATACCTGGCACACAGGATAGTTGAGAGAATGATCTCATGAATATAAACCCCTATTATGGTTACCATTGTCATCTCAAGAAGTTGTTAACACTTTTTACACTGAGTTGTGATTGCCTGTTTACTTTTCTGTGTTTCACAATGAATTATAAAATCATCCCTGAGACACAGGCCGTGTCTTTTTAGTTGTGACTTTCTCAGAGCCTACCTCAATGTCTGTCTGGTACATGGCAGGTACTCACAGTCTTCTGCTGAGAGATAAGGAAGGAAAGAAAAAAGAGAGGAAGGAAAGAGAGATGAGACTGCCCATTATATAGGCATTTGTGCTTTTCTCTGGCATGGCCTTAATAAAGGCCTGAGAATACATGCAGATGAAAATAAACCATTACTTCCTTTGAATTATATCTAAGGCTCAGAAGCCTTACAAAGTAAAGTTTGTTGTGACATCCTTAATGCCAAGTATGATCTAGAAATCCTAATAGTTAACTGGTGCCTGGTCAAAGACAAAGCCCAGGCAGTCTTTCAACAAGGGAACATTCTCCCTCTTGGAGGGAAATGATTACCAGCCTTAGCCCTGCAATCTGGGAGTACTGTAGTAAACATGTGTGACCTACCTACTACCTCAAAACTGCCCAAAGGACAGGACTCATTCCTAGCCAACCTCTAACTCCAGCACTGTTATGAAAAATGCCCAAGGCTCAAGTTTTTTATTTGATTCATCTCAGTTATGCCTATTTCTGCTTTGTCACCTTCAGCTTCTAGCAGGCCAGGGCCTGTCTTTATTCTTCCAGTGGAAAAAAGCACATTTAAATTTGACTGTATATTATTTGTACCCATTTGGATCCATGCATACAAATGAAAACAAACTATCCAAACATGTGTGTTTTATTAATATAGGGTCAAACAATTTGGATATTCATAGGATAAGATATAATAAAATTCTTCCTATTTTTCATGTTTCTTATAATAAAGGCAAAGTTCCAGGTAAAATGCAAATTAGGCAGAAGTTACCACAGAGAGGAGAGCCGAACATAAAGACAAAGAGCCCTATTCATTACCAATGCAAAAATCCATTATTAGGAACAAATCTCCTTGGACAGTCTTGTGGATGCTGCATAATTCACCGAGCCCCACTCTACTTAGGAAATGATGGTTAAATATTGAAAATCTGATTGGAAGACGGAAGTGGCTTCCTGCTCTTTCCTGTAATTGCCTTGTCTGATTTTTTTCATGAACAATATATAACTGGAATTTTTGACTATGATAGAGTGCACCCTCCTAAGAGTTCTGCCCTGAAGGCTAGGACTCCAACTCCACAGGAGCTATCTGATGGAGGACTACACACATCTCCTCCGCACCTGTCATCCCTTCTTTCCTTGTCAAGCCCCAGGGTGTTTTGTGGAACTTATGAGCCTCTCCCCAGCCTGTCTCCCACCACCCTACAGCCTCTTGCACATTACAGCAGCCTAATGAGTTGAAGAGACAGAGCCAGCCCAGGCTTCTTATTACAACTGCATTCCATTTTCTTCAAACAAACCCTGCTCAGAACAAAAGCAGGACCTTCTGGGCACAGCCTTTGTTGTGGATGTTTAATCATAACATTTTGGTGGAACCCAGAGTATCCTGATGATTGCTTTCAAGTAATTTGTGATATACATGCTTAGCAGATGATGTAACTGCATATTGTTGCTGCGCTTTTTGCTCTGTCGCTTCATGCGGCGTAATTTTCTATGACAGTATACTCTACAAATGCAAACAGATGTATTTCCCATGACCTTAACCCTGACAAATAGAGTCGTTTTATGTATTTCCCAGTTAAGATTTTTGAAAGTTTCAAAATGAATTCTCCTGTGGTCTCTCAATACTTGGGCTTTTCACACTTTTAACTATTTTAGATATCTCAGGAATGTCATAACACTAATGAGATATTAGGACAAGAAAGATAAAAAGGGGACTAAAGAGAGGAGGAGAGGGCAATAACAAAGGGTAATTGGGGGAAGAAAGACAAACATTGCATGTTTTCTCTCATAGGCAGAATCTAGATGTAAATACATATATACTAAGCAGAGGGAGGATCATTTGTTGGGAGGAGGGGGATCAGCAGGACCAGGGAGGGTGACATGAGAGGGTAATGGGGGTGAACATGAGCAATGCACAATGATACGTATATATGGAAATGTCATAATTAAACCCATAAATTTGTACACTAAATCAGATCACAATGTCAAAAATTGAAAATATAACTTCCTCACCTACTTGTAACTTTTTCAAGAAAGTCATATAAAAAATAATAATAATGAAAGCACATAGGTTCCAACTTTTCTTTCTTCTTTTTCTTTTCTTTTCTTTTTTTCTTTCTTTCTTTCTTTTTCTTTTTTTTTTTTTTTTTTTTTAGTACTTGGGGGATTGAACCCAGGGCATTCCACCATTGACCTGCACCCCCTTCCCCTTTTTATTTTTTATTTTGATACACGGTCTTGCCAAGTTATGCAGGCTGCCTCTGTCCTCAAATTCATGATCCTCCTGCCTCAGCCTCCTGAGTCACTGGGATTACAGATGTACACCAAGGCACCCAGCTTGAAGACTCCAAATTTTTAAAGCTTATTTTAAACATGTTGGTTTCCTTTAAGCTTTGCTCTCAACTAACTAAAGTGATAGGAAAGAGCTTTTGAAACTTAAAATGTTATCAGAAAGTATACGCAAGGGCAAAATATCTAGAATAAGGTGAGCTGTGGGTATAGATGGGAAAATCTGGCAACAAGAATTCATAACACTATGAGATCACTCTACAAGAAATAACTAGGAGTTCTCCTAAAAGAATTAATATATAAAATCTATTGAAACCATCTTACCTCTTATGGCATGTTGTTGTTGTGTGCGTTCTACTCGGGTCCTACTCATAGCAACCTTATGTACCATAGAACAAAATACTACTCAACACTGTGCTATGCACATAATCTTTTTATGTATGAGCCCATTGTTGCAGTAATGACATTTTTTCTCATTTTGAGTAGTGCCACATCAGCAAAAGAACATCCCAGGAGCTTTACTTCATTCCTGTCATTGAGATCAACTTTACTCTAAAGAAGAAACTCTTTCTCAGTTGTTTCTTGAATGGCTTCTAGACTGGGGGCAGGGGGTCTCATTTTCTGGCACTATATTTGACAGCGTTTCTCTACTATTCATAGGGTTTTCAATGTCTAATTGTTTTGGGAGTGGGCTGCTGAGTCTTTTTCCCTGGTCTGTCTTAGTCTGGAAGCTCAGCTGAAACCTGCCCACCATGAGTGGCCCAGCTGGTATCTGAAATATTGGTGGCATAGCTTTCAGCATCATAGCAACATGCAAGCCCCCACAGCATGACAAGCTGATAGACACATGGGGGGTCATATATCATAACTCTTTCAAATAACCATTTCCTGTTTTGTGGGGTTTTTTCCTTCTAGGATTTAAGAAGACAAGAAGAATTTTGAGTATCTGGGAGTGTCCCTTACTTGTACCTGTTAATATAGGTATTTTTTCATTGAATCTTTACCAATGTGGTACAGTGATTAAGAGCACTGGCTTTGAAATCAGATAGGCTTGAGATTAGTACATTTTTTGAAGTTTACTACAATTGATTTTTTAAATTATAAATTCTTATTTTGAAATAGTTTTAGATTCACAGGAAGGTCCAGAAATAGTACACATAGTCCCCAAGTACTCCTCATCCAATTTCTTCTAATGATATCATCTTACATGGCCATAGGATAACATCAAAACTCAGAAACTAATGTTGATATAATATATTCTTAAGCACAGAGCTTATTTGGATTTCATCAGTTTGGACTACCTTTGTGGGGTATGTGTGTATGTGGATAGTTCTATGACTGATGTTAACCATTGACACAATCAAGATATAGAAATATTTTATCACCACAAACAAAATCTCTGGCGTACACCTTAATAGTCATAGCCTATACCCAAATTTGACTCTTGGCAATCACAGATGTACCACCATTATAATGTTCTTATTTCAAGAATATATTATTGGAATCATGTAGCATTCAAGCTTTTGAGACTGGCTTTTTTCACACAGCATAGTTCTTTTGAGAGACATCCAAGTTATTACATGTATTAATAGTTAATTCCATTTTACTGTTGAGTAGTATTCTACAGTATAGATTATCCCCAGTTTATTTATCCATCCACTTCTTGTAGTATATTTAGGTTGTTGCCAGTTTTTGAACGTTACAAATAAGGTTGCTATGGGCTCAGGGTATAGCTCAGTAGTACACAGCATGAGTAAATCCCTGGGTTTGATCCCCAGCCCTACAAATTAAGGAAGGAAGAAATAAAAGAAGGAAAGAAGGAAGGAAGGAAGAAACAAAGAAAGAAAATGTAAAAAGTGAAGTTGTTTTGAACACTCAGGTATAGAATTTTGTGATAACATACCTTTTTGCAGTACTATCTAAAAAAAAGTATTTAAGAAGCGTTGGGTACATGTACAAGGTCTGAGTTCAATCCTCATTGCCAAAAAAAGAAAAAAAGAAAAAAGAAGAAAATGTTTAAGAGACAAGATCCTGACAAATTGTAAAGACATAGGAAGAATTTATAACTCCAAGATGATTCCCACATGTTTTGCTTATATGATAAGTAGGGCCACTCACCACAAAGCATGTGAGAAAAGAAGGAGATGGAGCAATAAGATAAAGGTTTTAGATTTTAGGTAGACTTTAGTTAAAGTTTTTTGGGTACATCTAGGTGGAGTAATACACTGAGTAATTGAATAAATGGTAGATTTCAGGACAGAAACTTTAAGGGTAAGAGTCACCAGCCTGTTGGGATACAGAATAGGCAAAGAAAGAACCCTAGAGGAGAGAGCAGAAGAGAGTAATAATATCTCATCCCATCAAAAACTTCTCAGATAAGTGAATCAGAAGAACCGAATTGGCATTTTAAAAATATAGTAAAGCCATAGGACACGCACCTACTCTTCTTTTACCTCTGTTGTATCTTGAAATTGGCCCAGCATATCTCAAATACTGACAAAAGAACAAAGTGAACTGTTAAAACTTACATTTGGAGCTATATTCAATCGCTGAAATATATGACTGCTAACAGAAAGTCAATCTGACAGAGAAATCAGAGAATCCCACAGAGATTCCAGTCTGTGATATCACAAGGCAACACAAGTCCAACTCAGCAGTATCTTCTATTTGTGGACAAAGGAAAGAGACATGGAACCCTAAGGTCTTCCAGCTGCCTCAGAGGGTAGTCACGAGGTATCAGAGCCCTAAAGATCGGGTTAAAGTAGGAAAAGAGTATTCCAGTGGTTAGGTGGGATTAGAACAAGAGGCCCCAGAAACAAGGAAGACAATGCATTATCAGAATGGTAGTACCTAAAGCTTGGGGTTGGAGCTCAGAGAAAAAATATTAAACACCTGACCAACTACCATATTTTACCAGTTCTTGTTGTTGTTAGGTGCCATCGAGTGGTGTCCTATTCATAGTGACCCTTACAGGATTTTCAATGGCTGATTGTTTGGGGATTGCCTTGAGAGTGGATTGCCACATCCTTCTCCCATTTTTGTGGTGCTGGGAATTGAACCTGGGACCTCAGAGACTGCAGAGCGTTGCTCTACCAACTGAGCTAAATCCCAGCTCCATTTATAAGTTCTACTCTCTCAATATTTTCAAATCCAAGACTTCTTTCCATTTTCACTGCTATTCCTTTGGATCAGCTCACTATCACCTCTGGCCTAAATTGCTGGAACCACCACTTACCTTGTCTCTCTACCTCCAGTTTTGCCCTTTCACCTTGAGTTTACTCTTGTCACTGTAACTGAAGTAACCTTTTAAAAGTGTCATCTGATCATAACACCCACTTCCCATTGTAAAGCCATTCTCTAAATAGTTTCACAGACTACATAATGGACTGGATAAAGAGTTGACAAATGTTATCTGTAAAGGTCGAGCTAGTAAATATTTTTGCCTTTGCAGGCCACACAATTTTTCACCTCTGTCACCATCTTTCAGCTATGCCACTGTAGTGTGAAAACAGTCATAATATGTAAATAAATGAGTGTAGCTTGTTGCAATGAAATTTTGTATAAAGAACAACTGAACAGCTAGGTGCAGTGGCACATGCTTGTAATCCTAGTGACTCTGGAGGCAGAGGCAGGAGGATCACAGTTCGAGGCCAGAGGCAGCCTACATAACTTAGCAAGACCCTGACTCAAAACAGAAATAAAAAATGGGCTGGGGTGCAGCCCAATGGTAGAGTGCTTGCAAAATATGTGTGAGGTCTGGGTTCAACCCCTAAGTGCCACAAACAGCAATAACAACAACAAGAAAAAAAAAAGTGAACAATGAATTTGGCCCCCTAGTTGGTTTGGTGACCCCAGATTAGAGGAACAAAGGGCTTGCTCTCTTTCTGTTAGGCCATTTGGACTGGAATTCTAGGTGCAGAGACCCTCAGGGAAATTCCATTAGCAGAAGTAAGCTGCTCGATATAAGGGAGGGAGTTGGAACAGGTTAGTAAGAGCAAACCTTTGCTGTCCACAAACATCTGTGCTGTTGTTACACTGGAGGCAGCTGTAGATGCAAAAATGCAGAAGATGATGGCTAATGGGGAGGTCAATCTCAGGGAAGTGAAGGGACCTCAGTAGTTATACTACAGTTCCATTCCAAAAGAAAACTACCTGAGCCATTGGTTTCAATAGTAGCAGTGCTGGCATGACCTGTGGGAGTGAACAGAGGTAGCAAGGAGGATCTGAGCAGTGGGAAGGTAGTGGTGGATTCAAGGCCATAGAAGAAGAGCAGCAAACCATCAGAGCGGGGCAATACTATGGAGCAAGATGAGAAGCTCAGGTAGGAAAAACCCAAGAGATCTATTCCATGCCTATGGAAACATACAGTAGTACCTGGATGGTACCTCAAGTGGGACAACTTTCAAGCCACAATAATTTATAGAGCAAAAGCTGCATAAACTGATGAAACAAGAGACATAAGGGTAACACACATCATAGCTAAAAGCTCCTAGAAATTCAAAAGTACATTGCAATGAATCTGAGTTTTACTCATCACAACATCTATAGTCAATTAGGAAATGGTAGCAATACAAGTGAAAATTGTGTTATTTGTTCATACTAAGATTGATGTGCAAATAGATTTATGTACTTACACTAATCCCTTATCATTCTTCCCCTACCCCAAAGGCTCAAAAGCTGGTCACATTTGGTACAGGCAAAAGTGCAAATAAAAGTGTGTCAGTCCTCCTTAGGGGCAAATCTACTAATGGATATGGGACGATATGGCTAAATAAGTGGAAAATTAGCCTTCAATACCCTTCCTGATATGCTCCCTTCTACATGTTTAACTTCATCACTTATCAATGGAGATATATCTTTTCTCTCTCCAGATCTACTGGTCTGCTTTTGTTCTTGGAAACCATCATTCTCTCTCCTTCCTTTTGCAGCTGTTCTCTCTACTTAGAACATTCTCTGGCTGAGGATGTAGCTCAGTGGTAGAGGACTTGGCCTAGCATGCACAAGACCCTGGGTTTTATCCCCAGCACTGCAGAAAAGCAAGCAAATGAGAAAACAAACAAACAACAACAAAAAAAAGCCACTCTCTTCTCCACCCCCACACACCCACCTTTGCTTCATGTCCAGGGGCATTATGGTTTAATGGGAAAAGCTCTGATCTTTTCTTAGGCATAGATCAATTTCTTCTAGCTGTATACCTTTAGGTTACTTACTCTCCTGAAAATTAATTTACTAATTAGAAAAAGCAGAGCTAAAAATATGAACTACACACAACCAAAGAGTAGTCAGAGAATCACACAATAATAGGAAGGGCTTTGAATAATACAAAGCACTATATTTGGAACCCTCCACAGGGACCTTTCCACTGCTCAGCTCAGAGCTCCTTCTCAGCCTGTTCCTCGTGTTCTCCTTTGCTCTCTACAGTAGGCACCAGAGATTAAATTTGCTTCTCTCTCTGGTTATAACTGTCACCTCTCAATCCTTTGAAATTGTGTCGTTCAAAAGTGGTTGCTCTCTGTTCTTCTGATCATATTTGATGACCCAAAGCACATGAGTTATTTGACTGCTAATTGCCACCAGGAAACAGAACTATCAAACTTGGTGTTGTGAGTTATAGAACTCTGGAAATATTCTATTGTGTATGTTTCATTTCTCAGTGTAACTGAAACATCCTTGGATCTCTGTCTTGTAGCTTTCTTCTCAAATATGAAGCTCAAAAAAACTTTCTTCTCTTTCTGACTTTGATGTTAGCAAAATCGCTGAGAAGTGTCCCTCAAGGATATTCTTCCTAGATTGGAAATGTCACCCATGAAGAGTTTCTCCTTATCTGAGGTCAGTTTGTAACATAGAGGTTTCCAACTATGCTGATTCCATGGATCCTCACCCCACACAGGAATGATCCAAAAGAAGAGAAGAAATACATGGCCTGACTACTGCCACTTCCCATGCCAACACCACATACACATTGCTACCTGAACATAGAGCTCTTCCCAGCTGACCCCAATGCAACCTCAGAGTTCTACTCAATCCATTCCTTCAGCCAGTCGTCATCAACCAAGAACCAGCAAGTGAAAAAAAGCCAGCTAGTTCCCTCTAAAACCTTTTTCACCAAAACTTCTCTAATGCTAGAATTGGAAAGTGTTCTCAAACCTGTAATTTGTATCTTCTCTGACTCCTTCCAATGATGTTCATTTCAGATTGGTAGATGGCTCTGAAAAAAAAAATTCTTAAATGGAGTGATTCTGTTTTGGGCAAAAATTTGCAGGCTTAAATGTTCTTTATAAGGTGATTATTCCATTCTCCAAAGTAGTCTTATATTTTGTTTTCTATAATTACAACTGAGATAATAGCAACCAAGATTTTTGCAGCCACTTTTGGTGACCTATACAAATCCTTTCCCATCATTGCCAGAATGAGCTTTCACTTAGGTATCCATAAGGTTTCCTTTTCTCTGTTTGGGTAGCACCCATTTTGACTGGTAGGTATCCAGACTGTATCTATTACCTAATATTTTCAATATTACTTTCTAGTTGTTCACCCTCTGAGCAGCTATCTGCTCAGGGAAGGTGCTCTTCCTCATTGCCATGAATGAATGGAAACTTGTCCAAGCCAATCAAAGTGATCACAATCCCTTTGCCAGAGACTAGTTTAAGCATTAGCAAATTACCCTCTTCCGGCCAGTGATATGGGAGGGTACATATTGTGGGAAAACTTCTGAGGAAAATGTCATTAGTCTTAAAAAAAAAGATACCTGAAGAGCTTCACAGTCAAGTTGGTAGATTAAATATTAAATACATGTATTCACCACTGGTCCCTTCCAGAACCTCACTAAAAATACAGCTAAGGAATTTCCTTAAGGCAAAAATTTACAACAAGAAAAATAGGAAAGGAAAGGAGACCAACAAAATTTAAAAGCTAGAAAATTTAAAACCATTCAGGCAAGTTGGGACAGACTTGTAGACCCAGGAAAACGGAATGTAACTCATCAGTGGAGAAAGCTGAGAAGCAATTCCATTTCAAAATAACACCCAAAATTTCAGGAAATAGAAACTAGTCATAGGGGTAAAGACCAGGCTTAGCAAAAGGATTTTGTTAAAAGTCTTTATTTTTAAAAAAGAGTGCAGATACCCAAACACTCTCTGCAAATCTTGTAATTGCCTCTCCCCGCAATGATGGGTAACTCTCTAGAATGTATCAGAACATCTCTGGGTTAGGGAGCACCAAACAAAGTTGAGGACAGAGTATAGTACCAAAAACAAGGAGAATAAGTGAAAGCCCACATGTTCAATATCGTGATCCCCTGTCCTCTTCTGCAAGCTGGGTCTCCAAAATACTGACAACCAGAATTATACCCTCCAGACAGGAGACTGGAGATTCTTCTCTCAAAAATCTATTCAGCCCAAGATTTAAAAAAAAAATTAAAGATCATGTTATCAAGACTTTCTCCAGGAAATCTGCCCAGCCAGATCATACCACAGGGACAGGGCCCAATCACATGCAATCAACTTCCGTTTAGCTCCTTATTGTTGTTTTTAGGTGCCGTCGAGTAGGTATCCGACTCATAGCGACCCTCATAGGGTTTTCAGTGGCTGATTGTTTCGGGATTGCCTTAGGGAGTGGATTGCCAGGCCCTTCTCCCATATTTAGCTCCTTAGTGGCCCACTATTAACTAAGATTCCACTGCATAGTACCATCAGACATTCCAGGTAAGTTCTATCATCAAGTACAGATTTAAAGTAAATGTAGAAAAGTAATTGAGAAGACAGTTATGATCCAAGAAGAAGAAAACTTAAAGGAAATCAATGGCTTCAAATAGGTGAGATGTATTTTGCATCTAGAAAACAAAACAAAATACTGTTTTATAAAGGACATCAGAGAGATTCAAAGAATTGAAAAGAGCTCTTGAAAAGTAAACATTTTTAGTAGAAAGGTTGAAAGATCCATCCAAGGATTCTCCCTAAAAATAGAACAAAAAGTGAAAAGAAAGAAAAAGTGGATGTAGGAATGCAAAGAGTAGAGCAAAAAAGGTCAAACATCCAAATAATAGAATTTCTAGAAAAGGGAAAGAAAAAGCATGGGAGAAAAAAAATAATGGAACAATATGTATATTTTTAAGTTCCAAGTAGCTAAGCTCATAAATTTCCACACTGAAGGGGATCTACTGAGTGTCAAACACAATTAATAAAAACACTATGGCACATAAAGTCCTGAGTTTGATCCCTGGCACCACCAAAAAAAAAATTGACCATTGCTATCAACTGAATGTTTATGTGCCCCTCAAAACTCCCATGTTAAAACCTAATCACCAAGGCGATGGTGTTAGAAGGTGGGGTCTTTGGGAGATGTTTAGGTTTTAAGGGCTTCACTCTCATGAATGAGATTAGTGCCCTTATAAAAGAGACCCCAGTGAGCTAGCTAGCCCCTTCCATCATAGGAGGATACAAGTAAAAGGCATTATGTATGAACCAGAAAGTCTTCACTGAACATTGAATCTACTGGCACTTTGATCTTGAAGACCTCAGACTGCAGAACTATAAGAAATAAATTTATGTTGTTTTATAAGCCATCCAGTTTATGACATTTGTTATAGCAGTCTGAACATTCTCAGGCAGGCACAACATCATGAAACTTTAACTGGGGACAATGAGAGTACATGTTAAAAGTGGGGAAAATTCATATTACATTCTAAGGATCAAGAATCAAAATGGAATCAGACTTCTCTATATTAATACTGGAAGCTCAGAGATTGTAGAGAAATTCCTTCATACCTCTGAGGAAAGATTACCTCCAAACTGTAATCTATTTCCACCCAAATTTGCTCAAAGATGAGCTCAAATTACATTTTCAGCTATTCAAAGTTTCAAAAACTTACCTTCCATGTACACTATCTCAGAGAGGTTTGGAGCATTTACTCCAGCCAAACAAGGTAAGAAACCAAGAAAATTAAAAATAAGAAATCCCAGAGTAAGGTGATAGAACAAAAGAAATAGACCTGGGGAATTCTTGGATGAAGGTAGAGGAAGACTTTAGAATGACAGGTGAGCAGCAACGCTAGAGGGAAAATCAGTCCACATTATCTATCAGAAGATTCTGAGAGCCACATCTCCCAAGAAAATAAGGCTGGTAAATGGAGCTGTTAAAGTCATTTGGCATCTGTGAGAAAATAAGCCTTAGACAAAAGCCAAAATGTTAACGAAGGAAATATGAAGGACGGGGAAACTGTGGTCTTGATGACATCATTGAGCCACGGTAAAAATCATTCGGGTCTTCAGATTTCATGTTATGTGAGATAATAAATATCCCTTTTTAAAGTTCTTTTCAGTTGGGTTTTTCTGTTACTTGTGGACAAAATCATTTAATTGATACAGAGCCTGAAGTTCCTTGAGCAAAAATAGGGGGTAAGGTGTTTGATATGATCTGGAGAGTCATCATGAGTTAAGGTAGCACTCTTATTCATCACCTGAACACTCTTACTTGCATTCTTCTGCATCTGTTCAATCCCCTCCCTTTAACTATCATTCCTTCTGCTTGCTTATCTGGTCTGCTACTTTCTTAAGCAAATGGCTGGTCGGTCACAGCCCTGCATCTCATGGCTTCTTTTCAGATTCAACTTCCATTGTTAAAATGCATATTCGCTAGTAAGTTTTTGAGAAAGTAAATCAAATAGGTCCAGAATTATTTTAATACTGGGTCACACAGTGTCTTTGACCATCTTTCTAATTGATTTTGTTGTTGTTAGGTGTCCGACTCGTAGCACCCTACGTACCACAGGCGGAACAGTATTGTTAGTGTTTCTCTGCTATTCATAGGGTTTACAAGGCAGATTGTTTTGGGGAGTGTGTTGCTGGGTCCTCCTACCAAGCCTAAAGCACCTGGTATTCCCAGGTGGTCTCCCATCCAAGTACTAACCAGGCCCTACCCTGCTTAGCTTCCGTGATCTGATGGTATCAGACACCACAGTGGTACCGATGCAGGTCCTGTTTCTAATTAGTCTTTCTTTATTACAATTCCTGTCACATGTTCTGGGGAAGGAAAGGAGTTTCAGGGTAATGGTGATATTAAAACTGATTTCTTAAATTCACTTGTCACCTCAACAGAAGATTATTAGGGGGGAAAAAACATGCTATTTCTTCTTAGAATAGGCTATGGAATACACTAACTTCCCCTCAGATAATGGATTGCCTTTCTGAAACACCAAAAAGAGAGAATATACAAATTCCCTTAGCATCCCATTCCTCCTATGCTACCTCATAGTAAAGGCATTTTAAAGCTCAAACCACAACTTCCTGTTTCAATCATTTTTGTTGTGGCTTCATTGGAAATGAGATGCAGCAGCTTCCCACTGTATGTATAGTATCTGTTCTAGAAATATTATATCCCTTGAGTAGTCTCATCTTCAAGCAAAAGAATCTCATTTCTTTATACTATTAGTTGAAAGACTAAGAAAGAAAATATCTTATTATCACATTTATAGAACTTATCTCCATCAAAGGCAGAAAAAGATTAGTTTTTTTCAACAATAATGATCGGCATCATGCAAATGCCAAAGGCAATCTTTTAAGTTATGACACTTTTACTCACAGACTATCTACTGAATACAATTTAAGATGCAAAATCTTTTGCCCTTGCATTGATTACAAAATACATAGGTCACTTTCTGTGAGAAATTCATGGTGGGGTGATAGAATAATACATGGGTATGCATATTGATATACCTTACATAATAGAGAAATATATCCAGATAGAATTAACATATCTTTAAGTGCATGTAAAATTTATGATAGCTTCATGTGTGTATCTATTTCTAAATAATGCTAATATGCCGTGTGTGTGTGTGTGTGTGTGTGTGTGTGTGTGTGTGTTGTTTTTGTTGTTAGGTGCCATGGAGTCAGTATCCAACTCATAGAGACCCTCATAGGGTTTTCAATGGCAGATTGTTTCAGGATTGCCTTGGGAGTGGATTGCCAGGCCGTTCTCCCATTTTTTGCGGTACTGGGAATTGAACTCAGGACCTCAAAGAGTGCAGCGCAGTCTCAGTTGGCACTGACTGCAACTCAGTCTCTACCAACTTAGCCAAATCCCAGCCCCATACACACACACACACACACACACACACACACACACACACACACACGCACACACACGGAGAGATTTGAGTGTGTATGCTTTGAGAAAGGGAGAAAAAAATGACAATTCTTTAAAGACATGAATTAAAGGTATATATTAATATGTGCTACAGACACGTGTCTTTAATACATATTTTAATGTGATTTTTATCACTAACATTGTGGCAGTCCAGCATAAACATAAAATTGACTTAGCAATGAAGTCATAGCACTTTCATTAAGGCCAATGCAAGTACAGAAACTTTTTCCTTAGTAGCCTATATGTCTACTAATAAGCCTATGGTCAGCAAGACCATATGTTTGCTAAGTAATTACCAGATGCTAGGAATGATGCCAAAGCCTTTCATCTCATTTAAAGATAAACAGAGGAAGATATTCTGTGCATTAAATGTGATAAAATATTTCTTTATGTTTTTTTCACGTTTAGTCCTTTTTTCCCCCTCTAAGCCACCCAGGTAGATCTGGTCCCCTTACACTTGAACTTGGCAGTTGCCTTATTCTTCTACCTACTTACTTGCCATTTCCTCTTCTCAACTGTGAATACTTTGTGGGATCTCCTCTCATTGGCCAGTAAATTTAGGGGACATAAACTATCTTTTTCCCTACAATTCGTTCCTGTTTTATTGTGAGATCGCATTGTCTGGGGATACCAGAGGAAAATCACTGGGCATAGTGAAGTTGGAATTCTTCCCTTCCCACTTTATATCCTTGGATAAACCAACACAAGTTTCATCATCTGGGAAATGATACAGGTAATTAGATGATCTCTGTGGTAGATAATTTTATGTGTTAATTTTTCTGTACTATGAGATGTCCAGAAAGCTGGCAAAACATTATTTCTAGGTGTGTCTGTAAGGATGTATCCAAAAGATATTAGCATTTAAATGGTAGGCTGGGTACTAAGATTAACCTATCTACTTGGTGGGTTATCTAATCCATTGGAGCCAAAATACAACAAAAATGCAGAGTAAGTGTAAATGCTCTCTTTTCTTTAATTGAGATATCTATATTCTCCTATTTGTGGACATCTGAAATCCTGGTTCTCATGCCTTCAGGCTCTAGGATTAACACAAGCCACCAATAACCACCTTCCAACCTGGTTCTCCGTCCTCTGGATTCAAACTAGGAGTTATATCATGAGTTCTTTGATTCCCCCGCCTCTGGACTTGGACTGAATTATATCGACCAGCTTTTCCAGCTTGAAGACAACAGATTATAGAACTTCTCAGTCTCCACAATTGTGTGAGTCATTTATTTATATTGGTTCTGTTCATCTGAGAGCACTAAATAACACAGTTTTTCACATCAAGAGTGGTTTTAAATGAAAAGTATTTTAAGATTGTGTTTTTAAATTAGTACAGGGGTTTCTAGAATTGACATTCTAATCCAATTAGATTCAAAGATGATAAAAACTGTATTTCCAGTAGTAAAGGCAGTTCTAACAGTCCATAGTTTGAACTATTTACAGAGATACACAAAATATCTGCTCTGAACACTTCTAATCAGTCACTTACAATAATAAAGGAGCTCAGTGGCTCTGTATATACTTTTGAAGGATTTTGGAAACTAAGTAGAAAAAAAAGGTATGTTCATGGATTCAAATTCCCAGTCTAAGCATTGTGTAAATGACCTGAGAGCTTCTAGGTGTGCCCTGAAGGAAAGCCTTGTCTCCTATAGCTACAGGGCTGAAACTGCTGAAAACCAAATGCAGGATCTCACCTTGTGATTGGTTAAATTATAATGCAAGTTGAACTAACCTCATGGAGTGTCTCCTACTAAAGTGAAGGCACTGATTTTGAAATAATAGGCTCATGTAAGTTAAGATGGGGGTGTGTAAGAATATTGTGATGAAGCACATTGGTCTTCTTTGTCAGGGAGAGTTTCCTCACCCTCAGTAGAAGTGGCCTTCTTACCCTCAGAGGAAATAGCCTCACCAACCTCAACAGAATTGAAATTCTCACCTCCAGTGGCAATGATCTCCCTACCCCCAGTGGTTGCTACCACCTTATCACAGTGGCACCAAGCTTTTTGAACCTCTGAGCGGACTAGCCTTGCATTACCTGAGGCAGTTGCCATACAAGATAGTGCTGATTCTCCTCAAGACCCATTTCTACCAACCCTCTTTGCTTCTAGAGTCAAACTCCCTCAGGACACTGAGGATGAGATACAAAGTGTAATCCATGAGGATGGGTGCCACATTCCAAAAAAACTACTAGACTTCCAACGTATGCAGGAAGAAATCATGGGAACATGTGGGAATAAATATTAAGCATGTGAGATAATGATGGAAGGAATACAAAATTGAATTAGGTTGAAATTACTGATATGGGCTCACTAAACAAATATTCTGTATTTAATACTGCAGCTTGGCAGTTAGAAAGGGCCCTAGTAGTTTTGTTGGTTTGGTAATATGGATCAAAAGATGGAAATGATACATCTCGGTTTAATATGTTGTTGTTGTTAGGTGTTATAGAGTCAGGTCTAACTCATAGTGACCCTTACATGATTTTCAATGGTATATTCTTTTGGAATTGCTTCAGGAGTGGATTGCCACATCCTTCTCCCATTTTTGTGGCACTTGGGATCAAACCCAGGTCCTCAGAGAATACAGAGCAGTGCTCTACCAACTGAGCTAAACCCCAGCCCTATATATATAAAGGAAGGGTTTCAAAGGCTTTGGGAGATGAGGATATTGAAGTGAATTTGTTATTTGTGACCTATTCACCCAAAATGGGAAGGCCCATAAAATATATCTTTCATTCATACTTTGAGAAATAAATTTTTGAGTGGATCCCAAGCATCTCTGAAAAGCTCTTTGGTCACTCTTCTCTATAAGCCAGATCTTACAGTAGAAACCATAGCCACTCAGTTGGAAAACCTAAACATTATGAGAGTAATTGCACCTTGGAGTGGTAGGGCACTCAAATACCAAAGGCAAGATGGGCATAGTTACTGTGATGGAAAATAGCATACTCTAAGCAGCAGTCAGAATAGTCTGATTCACACAGATCTATGACATTGGCTAGTTAATCACAGTGTTCTTAGAAATGAAATAGGTAGGAAGTTTACTAAATTTTTACTTGATCTATAAAAACAGAAATATTTCAGTTCAAGTGAGCAAAAGTCTAACTCAAGTCATAAATACAGAAATTTATAGCCCCCCTCAATCAAGACTTGAGGCACTTCACCCTTTGAGTGAAGGGGAGGGCAGGTCCCTTAAAGGAAATGCCCTAGTACACTATCCAAAATGTGTACTATTAATTTTTCTTCAAGCTTTCCCTAAATGGACCAATGTTCTTTCACTGGGGTAACTGTGGACTGGGAAAAAGAAAGTGATCAGAACTTTCTGGGATGACTGGTTACTGGCTCTGAATTGCCACCAATTCCAGCAGAATGTCACTGTTACTCTCCAGTCAGAGCAGACACAGATGTCAGGTACTCGACTGAGTTTTAGCTCAGAACAATCTCACATTTTCCCACATGGAGTGATCCAGTGGGTCATTGAGCCATTCATGTGGTTTTGTTTCCAGTTCCAGAATGCTTAGTTGGAATAGACTTACCTAGCAACTGACAAAATTTCTACACTTGTTCCCTGATCTATGGAATGAGGGCTATTATGATAGGAAAGTCCAAGTGGAAGTCACTACAATTACCTCTTCTTAGGGAAATAGTAAATAAAAAACAATACTGCATTCCTAGAAGGACTGAAGAGATTAGTGTGACCACCAAGGACTTGGACATGATTGTAGTGCTCCACCACATCCCCATTCAAACTATTTGGTCTGTGAAGAAGACAGCTGGATCTTGAAGAATGACTGTGGATTATCATAAATTTAACCAAATGGTGACTCCAGTTGCAGCTGCTATACCAAATTTGGTTCCACTGTCTCAGCAAATTAACACACAGCCTGCTACCTAATATATAGCTATTACCTGGAAAGTGCTCTTTTGTCCATCTTTGTCCACAAGGCTGAAGAGAACAGTTTTCTTTCAGCTGGCAAGGGTAGCAATACACTTTCATTGTCCTACCTCATGGATATATTAGTTCTCCAGTTCCCTATCATGATTTAGTTCGTAATCTTGGTCACCTTTTCCTTCCACAAAATATCACAGTGGTCCATTATATTAATGACACATTATACTGATTGGACTCAGTGAGAAAGAAGTATTCCAGTACCCTAGAATTGTTGGTAAGACATTTATAGATCATAGAATGGGAAATAAATAAAATTAAAGTACAGGTGCATTCTACCTCAATGAAATTTCTAGGGAGTCCATATTATGGGGTCAGGTTGAAATATCCCTTCTAAAGTGAAGGCTAAGTTGTTGCATTTGGTCCTCTCTGACATCCATGAAAGAGGCACAAAGCCTAGGGGACCTAGATTTTTAATGCCACACATTTCTCATTTGGGTGTGCTATTCTCTCCCATTTACTGAGTGGCCCAAAAAGCTACTAGTTTTTTAAGCATATATTTATTGTACTAAGTAAGGGGCTTTATTATATCTTATATATGATATTGTTGCTAGTTGCCACCAAGTTGGGTCTGACTCATAGCAACCCTGTGTACAATAGAACAAAACACTACCCAATTCTGTGCCAGACACACCATCTTTTTATGTTGAAGCCCATTGTTGCAGCCACTGTGTCAATCCATCCAGCTGAGGGTCTTCCTTTTTTTGTTGACCTGCCACTACCCCAAACATGATGTCCTTCTTCAGGGATTGGTCCCTCCTGATAACATGTCTATACATAAGACACAGTCTAGCCTTCCTTCCTTCCAAGGAACACTCTGGTTGAACTTCTAGGACAGACCTCTTGGTGCTTTTGGCAGTCCATCCATCCATACACACACAAACACACACACATAATGCAAAAAACTAATAGTTTTGACTGGGCCTCAGATCAAAAGAAGGCTCTACAGCAGGTCTAGCCTGCTGTGCAAGCTGCTGTGACACTTGGGCCACATAACTCAGCAGACTCAATGGTACTTGTGGTGTCACTAGCAGAAACAGATGCTCTTTGGAGCCTTTAGTAGGCCCTCAAGTGCAGGCCCT
The DNA here is from genome assembly GCA_007922755.1 of Pedetes capensis. Classification (NCBI taxonomy): domain Eukaryota; kingdom Metazoa; phylum Chordata; class Mammalia; order Rodentia; family Pedetidae; genus Pedetes; species Pedetes capensis. The sequence goes on along the minus strand of VMDO01004005.1, from coordinate 61,728 downwards.
TAGAAATTTGGAGCCAGGCCCAGCCATCATCCATAGATAACTATTCCCCTTTTAAAAGACAGCTCTTAGGCTGCTACTGGGACTTAGTAGAAACTGAATCCTTGACCGTGGGCCACTGAGTTACTGTGCAAGCTGAAATGGCCATCATAAACTGGGTGTTATCAGACTTACCAAATCATATAGTTTAGCATGCACAACAGCATTACATCATTAAATGAAATGGTATTTTGTGACCATTCTCAAGCAGTTACATAAAGGAGTGGGCCAAATACCTACAGTCCCCATTCTTATTACACTACTGTGTTTTTTTCCAGCTGCATCTATGGCTTCCTAGGGAGTTCCTTTTAAGTAACTAACAAATAAAGAGAAAACTTGGCCTTGGTTTACAGATGGTTCTGTATGATACGCAGGTACTCTCAAAAGTAGACAGCTGTAGCACTATAGCCCATCTTTGGGACATATCCAAAGGACAGTGATAAATGTAAATCCTCCCAGTAAACAAAACTTCAGCCAGTGTACTAGACTGTATACTTTACTTCAAAGAGGAAATGGCTAGATATGCAATTATACATAGATTCCTGGATTGTACCCAATGATTTGGCTGAATAGTCAGGGACTTGGGAAAAACATGATTGGAAAATTGATGACAGTCAGCCAGGCGCAGTGACACATGCCTGTAATCCCAGCAGCTTGGGAGGTGGAGAAGGGAGGATCGCAAGTTCAAGACCAGAGGCAGTCTGTGTAACTTAGTGAGACCCTGTCTCAAAAAGTAAAAAAAAAAAAAAAAAAAAAAAAGGGCAGGGGTGCAGCTCAGTGGTCCAGCACTTGCAAAGCATGCAGGCATGAGGCCCTGGGTTCAACCCCCAGTACTGCTAAAAAAAAAAAGAAAAAAGAAAAAAGAAAAAAGAAAAGAAAAGAAAGAAAGAAAGAAAGAAAATTGATAACAAAGAAATTTGGGGAGGAAGTGTTTTAATAGATGTCCCTAAATGGGCAAAAATGTGAAGATATCTGTGTCCCATGTGAATGTTCACTTAAGGGTGACCTCAATCAAGAAGGATTCTAATAATCAAGGGTATCAGATGACCTATTCTGTGAATATCAATGGCCTCTTTCCCCAGCTACCCCTGTCATTGCTCAATGGGCTCATGAATGAAATGCCACGGTGAATGAGGATGGAAGTTATGCATGCATGCAGCAATATGGATTTCTACTCACCAAGAACGACCAGTGACCTGCTTATAGTCACTGCTGAGTGCACAGTCTACCGACAGCAGAGACTCGCATTGAGCCTCAATATGGCACTGTTCCTCAGAGTGATCAGCCAGCTATCTGGTGGCAGATTGATTAGATTGGACCACTTCCATTGTGGAAGGGACAGCATTTTGTCCTCACTTTCTCTGGATATGAATTTGCCTGCCCTGAATATAATGCTTCTACCAAAAACTATCATGTATGGACTTACAAAATGTCTTAGCCACCATCATGATATTCTACACAGCATTGATTCTGGTCAAGAGACTCACTTCACAGCAAATGAAGTATAGCAATTGGCCCAGACTCATGGAATCACAGGACTTACTATGTTTTCCATCAATCCTGAAGAAGCTATTCAGAAAGAATGGCCAGTTGAACACTCAATTATAATGCTAGCTAGGTGGCAATACCTTTCAGGGCCCAAGCAAGTTCCTCCATAAAGGTTATATATGCTCCGAATAAGCATCCAATGGGGTGACGTTTCTCCCATAGCCATGATTCATGAGTCCAAGAATCAAAGGGCAGAAATGGTAGTGGTAACACTCACTGTTACTACAAGTGAACTGCTAGCTAAAATTATGCTTCTCATCCACACAACTTTATGATCTGCTGGTCTAGAGGTCTTAGTTCCAGTGGAAGAAATGCTTCCACCAGGGGAAGTAGCAACGATTTCATTGAAATAGATGTTAACTTTGCCATCCAACAACATTGAGCTCCTTATGCCTCTGAGTCAACAGGCAAAGAAGGGAGTTATGGTGTTGGCTAGGATGATCGATCCAGCTTATGGAAAGGAAATTGGGCTACTAATCCACAATGAAGGACAAGAAGAGTGTACCCAGAATACAGGAGATTCCTTAGGGAGTCTCTTTAAATTACTATGTCCTTTGATCAAGGTCACTGGGAAACTACAACCCAAATATGGGCATGATTATGAATGGCACAGACATTTCAGGAGTAGAGATCTGGCTCACTCTACCAGGCAAAGAACCACAACCAACTGAGATGCTTACCGAACGCAAAGGGACAATAGAATGTATACTAGTAGAAGGTAGTTACAAATAACAGCTACAACCACACCACCAGTTATACAAATGAACACTGTAGCCATCATGCACATATTTGAGTCATTTCATTATAAATATATTTGTGTGTGTACATATATATGTGCCATGACCAAAAACTATGGTGAATGTTTAAATTTTAAAAAGCATTACAGTAGAAAACATCACCATTAATCCCACTCAAAATATTCCCCTTGGCTTTAAACTTACTTATCCCATCATTCTTGCCACTTTCTGTAGCAGTTCTGGAAGTCTCTTTTGTGAGTGTCTTTAGTTTCATCCACCAACATGGCAATGCTCCATGTCACACATCGCTTCTGATACAGCAATTTCTGTCAAAGAAAAACATTACTGTGTGTCCTCATCCACCTCATTCACTGAATCTCACATCAAGTGACTTCTGACTCCTCCCCAAAATCAAAATGACCATGAAAGGTAAATCTTTTGAATTGATTTAGGACACTGAGGCAGCAACAACAGTGCAACTAAACACACTCACAAAAGAGGATTTCCAGAACTGTTTCAAAGAGTGGCAAGATTGATGGAATAATTGTGCATAAAGCCAGAGGGAGTATTTTGAGGGAAATTAGTGGCAATGTTGATGTCATATAGATATGGACCAAAAACAGAGAATATCAGAAAGATGACTATCTTTTATTAACTATGCAAAGGCATTTGTCTATGCAGATCATAACAAATTATAGATAACATTGTGAAGAATGGGAATACCAGATCACTTAATTGTACTCATTGCAGAATCTGTACATGGACCAGAACACAGTCATTGAAACAGAACAAGGCTTGGTTTAAAGTCAGGAAAGGTGTGCATCAGGGTTATATCCTTTCACTGCACCCCTTTAATCTTTATGCTGAAAAAATAATCCGAGAATCAGGACTTTATGAAGAACATGGCATTAGGATTGGAGGAAGATTCACTAGCAATCTGTGTTATGTAGATAACACAATTTTCTTGCTGAAAGTGAAGAGGATTTGAAACATTTACTGATGAAGCTCAAAGAACACAGCATTAGTTATGAATTGCACCTAAACATCAAGAAAACAAAAATTCTTACTACTGGGTCAGTAAGCAACTCCATGATAAATGGAGAAAAGATTAAGCTTGTCCAAGATTTTGCTTTACTTGGCTCTACAATCAACACCCATAGAAGCAGCAGTCAAGAAATCAAAATATGTATTGCATTGGGAAAAGCTGTTGCAAAAGACTTCATTTAAGTATTGAAAAGTAAAGATATCACACTGAAGACAAAGGTGCACCTGACCCATATCATGATATTTTCAGTAACGTCATATGCTTTTGTAAGCTGAACACTGAATAAAGGAGACAGAAGAATTGCTGCTTTTGAATTATGATGCTGGAGATGAATATGGAATATACCATGGACTGCCAAAAAACCCAACAGATCTGTCCTAGAAAAAGTGTAATCAGAGTGTTCCTTGGAAGCAAGAATAGCTAGACTGCATCTTCCATGTTTTGTCTATGTCAGAAGGGACCTATCCATGAGGAAGGACATCACGTTTGGGAGAGTGACAGGTCAACGAAAAAAAGGAAGACCCTCAACTAGATGGATTGACACAGTGGCTGCGACAATGGCCCTAAACATAAAAACGATCATGTGCGTGGCACAGTATTGGGGAATGTTTTGTTCTGTTGTACATAGGGTCACTACAAGTTGGGCTCAACTCAATGGCTATGTGTCTTTTACTGTAATATATATTTTTAAAACATTTAGTACATCTTTTGATAACACCTAATATAAAGCAAATATCTTTGTTTTTTTTTCAGCTCCTAGTCTCTTATCATATAAGATGTGTTGACTTTAATTCTATATTTAAATATTATTACTTTTACATCAAAATATTTAAATTATGGTACTTAAGGATGAGAGTAAACATCATTTAAGGACTTTACCTTCTCTTCTGGGAAAGGGATTAGTTTTGGGCTGTAAGCAAGATAGTGGCATTTTGTTAGAAATAATTTTGACCTTGTTATGTCTCTATCAAAGATTAAGCATAATTTAAGAAGATGCATATAGGTATGATGGGCTGGGATTTAGCTCAGTTGGTAGAGCGCTGCGCTGCGGTCTCTGAGGTCCCCAGTTCAATTCCCAGCACCGCAAAAATGGGAGAAGGGCCTGGCAATCCACTACCAATGCAATCCTGAAATAGCCATTCAAAACCCTATGAGGAGCCGGGCACAGTGGCACACGCCTGTAATCCCAGAAGCTTGGGAGGCAGAGGCAGGAGGATCGCAAGTTCGAGACCAGTGGAAGTCTGCGTAATTTAGTGAGACCCTGTCTCAGAAAAGTTAAAAAATGGGCTGAGGGTGCAGCTCAGTGGTCTAGCACTTGCAGAGCATGCAGGTGTGAGGCCCTGGGTTCAACCCCCAGTACCACAAAAAAGAAAAAAAGAAAGAAAAAAGAAAGAAAGAAAGAAAGAAAGAAAGAAAGAAAGAAAGAAAGAAAGAAAGAAAGTAAGTTGCCCTGGATGCCTCTGGACTTCAACCTGTGATCCTCCTGCCTCAGCCTTACAAGTAGCTGGGATTACAGGGTACACCACAGCACCTGGAGGTGACTGTGTTTCCAAAGGAGATTAGCATTTGAATTGGTAGATCAGGTAAACAAGGTCACTTTCACCAATGTGGGTAGGCATCATCCAACCCCGGAAGGACATGAATACAATTAAAATGGAGGAAGAATGAATTTGCTCTTTTCTTTAGCTGGAATATCCATCTTCTTATGCCCTTAGATTTCAGAGCTCCTGATTCTTATGTCTTTAGGCTCCAGGACTTATACCAGGCACCAACCACCACCCACCACCCACCACCCACCATTCCTGCCCGCAGTTCTCAGGTCTTTGGACTTTGACTGAATTTTACTGTCTGCTTTTCTGGGCTTTTCTACTTCTCTATCTTGCAGATGAAAGAGCATGGGACTTCTAGGCCTCCATAAACACAAGCCAAATCATATAAATGTATGCATGTATGTTTGTGCTTGTGTGGGGAGGCATAAATGCACACATATATATGATGCCAAAAATGTACATACATTAACTACAATAAAATCATAATATCCAATATATACAGATAAAAAAAGATGAATATAAGTCACATTTCACTTCTGCAACTACAAGAGTTCACACGACACATTGCCACAGTAAATCAACTTTGAAAAGTAATACATAGATAACATCTCTTAAAATGTGTAAACCTCATAAATTGGTATATAAAAAATGCACAACTAAACTTAGTGGTGAAGGGACAATATACAGAGTAGAAAGAAGGAGGAAGGGAACTAGCAGAGGGAAGCAAAGATTGCCAAAGGGTGGATGGGGAGGAGAGTTAATGTAGATGGATAAACGGGGAGAAGATAATCTCAATGTAAACAACACAGCTTCATGAGCACATTAGAAAAATAGGGGAATATAGCCCAAATATGCATTTGAGTTTTACTACATATTAGCAATAAGGCTCCATAAACCTTGTGGGTTGATGAAAGTGTTGCCAGAGTGATGTAATACATGCATAATGGAAAAAGCCAATGCTGTATTACCCTGTACCCCATCATCATTTACTAATAAAGGCAGAAAAAATGTGTATACCTTTTTTGGCACTTCCAGTATATATATATACACACATATGTATATGTGTGCGTGTGTGTGTGTGTGTGTGTGTGTGTGTGTGTGTATCCTTTTGGTACTCTAGAGAAACTTGACTAATGCGATCTTTATAATTCATCTTCAAGAATCGGAGTCTACCCTTTCCAAACTTCACCCAATCTACAGTATTAGGGATGGGCATGGCTGTGGGATGTTAGGTTTTAGAGTGACTCCTCAAGTTATCCCCAGAGGCCCAGCCCTTTTCACCTGTACCTTTCCATTGGAAAGAGGAGTCATGGGGCTTTCTGGTTCAATTCAATTTGGGAACAAACCTATCTAGATATACGCAAAACAACTAATAAACATATTCAAATGAGTTAGCCAATTTTCTTCTTTCCTTTTAACCCTCAAAGTTTCTAGAACCAATCTAATAAATCTCATCTATTCCTTCATGCAGGACAATGAAATCTCTTCAGACTTGCAGTCTTGAACTTATCTTTAACTACTCTTTGTGTGGTTTTGTTTTATTTTTTGTTTTTTGTTTTGTTTTGAGACAGGGTCCTGCTAAATTGTGGAGACTGCCTCTGGCCTCGAACTCCTGAGCCTCCTCCTGCTTCCATCTCCTGAATTGCTGGGTCACTGGGATTACAGGCGTGCACCTAGGTGCCTGGCTTCATCTTTAGCTTCTTAACTGATTAGAACTCCAATCAGTTGGAAGCAGGGAAAAGGGAGTCTGTTCACTTTCATGGTTGTTTCTGCCAATTGTTTCCAATCCATTAATATTATTGTGTTCTCCAGATTGAGTGGCAAACGTTGAAAGGCATTTTAAAGGAAAATGTAAACATCCCCTCATGTCACAATAGTCCAGTTTTTCCATGTGACATGTAAATTACATGTTTCCAAGCAGAAGAACCATACAAATTTGCCAAGCCACTTTGTCTATTCCACCAATTCTTTAATTACAGAGATTGATTTAACTTCAGGGGATGGAGGATGGAAAGGAGGAAAAAAAACCCTCCTGCACAGCTCATAGCAGCTGTTCCTAATTATAAGACATTAAGGAAGAAAGCAGCCTATTAGTTCAGAACAACTGCAAAACCCAATCACAGAGCATAAAATCTCATCTTCCTCTATCTTTGCCAAATTAAGCCAGTTGTTCCAGACTCTACTTCCTAAATCAAAGTCATACGTTAAACAAGGACTTGCCTATGATTACTTTTATACAAAAATCGAGTGTTTATATATGGCTGTTTTACCTATAGAATGTTGTCATACAAGTAACCCATGCAAGATGAAGGTGTCTATTCTTTTGAACATGAAATGAGCAGTTTCACAGAATAATATTTTAATATAAACACCCCTTAGATTTTTATAACTGCTTTTATTTATTTTTTCATAAAAGTAATGCACATTTAGTATATAAAATGTGGAAAATAACACTAAGGCTAAGAAAAAAACATAAAAATCATCACATTCCATGTGCTATTCCCTTATAATAAATATTACTATTTTGGAAGATATTCCTCTAGTGACTTTTCGACTCAAAGACATTTTTTTCAAAGAAATGTATCTCATCAGATTTGTATAACATCATTTTTCTCTTTATGAATTGAATGTACATATGTCATATACATTAAATATTTCTCCTATATTATTTTAATGGCTCCAAAGTAGTCCATTAAATGGATTGATCATAATTGGAAAATAAACTCCTCTTATTGCATATTTAAAATGTTTCCATGACTCAGAATTGATAAATTTTTGCATACATCTATCATAATTGCCTCCTATTCCATTCTTTGGGATAGATGTGCTGGGTGAGAGTTTATGAAATTTTAATACTCTCAAAGTTGTGCACGGAAGAATCATTAAATCAAGATTTTTTTGTAAGACCTAGAAATATTATGCCAACTCAGTTTTTTAAAATCTTAAATTCTTGTATAGTAAATTGAAGAAAATTACTTCTAGAGATTCTAATGTAAATGCTGTGGATTGGGGCCCAAACCAAATATAGGCATTTTTTACTTTAAGTTCTCCAGCTGATTTACGGTGCACCCAGGGTTGAGGACCACTGGGCTTGTGAGCTTCCTGTTATACCCAAGAAGTTTACTTCAAGGGAAGGGGTAACTGAATTACAAACCCATAAAAATTGTTAAAAACCATAATGACTAGAACAGAAATTTTTTTGAGAGGTGCAACTGTGTGTCCTCATAAAGGAGTTTTATACATATCCTTTGTCTATGTGTATCTAAGGATAAGATAATATACACCAAACATCTGAGCTGCAGCAGTGATTGAGGAAAGCAACATAAATTGCACTCACTGCACCACTGCCTCTTTACTTTGGAACCCAAGAGTAAATTCACAACAAACAAATGAGTTGGACAGTTTTCACCTATTCAGTCATTTTTATCTTAAAGTAATTTTAAAAGGAATTATTGAATAAGCAACACTGGAGACATGGCATCCAACACCATAAATTCTCAGGGACAGGAAGAGGAGATTCTACAACTTCCTCATTCTAAGCTTCAGTCATCTCTCAGAACATTATAATCCCTTCATCATCCTAAAGAAATTCAATCAGCCACTTACTCATGCTGCCCTGTTTCCAGGGCCCTTTTGCAGCAGTGACTCCCCACCAGTCTCCCCTCCTCCCACAGGAATAGGCACGGTCAGCTGTGCACATTGATGCCACTTGACAAATAATGCCTCTACTCACCCCTCGCCCCAGTCCCCCAGCATAATGAGCTTAACCATCTATAACTTTGGTATTATCTCATCATGCATCCCATTTGAGCTCAGTCCTTTGCATTCAACTTGAAATATCTCCGCAGTTCCCATTGAGGGGCCCATTCTTGTCAGCTTAAGCCACATGGAGATCAATTTACAAAAGACAGGAACTATTTGTGTCTGGAAATATTGGCTCATATTGTCTTTGGCTATTTCCTACAAGAGAGAGCCGCATTCCTAATTAATAATATAAAAGTAAAGCATAATACTTATTAAGTATTTTGTTTAATAATCCAAGTATGTCATATATAACATCTTCAGTGCTCACAAATAATCCATTTTACAATGGGAGAAACTGAGGCTTACAGAGATGAACATACTTATTTAAGGCCGACGACTGAAGGAACTTAAAGAGATAACTACCCATCTAACTTGAGCAACCAAGTACATATTTACTGTGCTTCTAAACTTAATCTTATACTGAAGGCCATCCACTATCCTCCTCCAATTTATCTTCTAGGCAAACTCCAACTAAATTGTCCCAGTCCTTGCTCCCCCAAGACACTATCTGGAATGATGGTAAAGGAATAGCCTCTCTTACTTGAGTGAACCACAGAATCCTTCAGAGTTTTAACAGAGAATTTGGGAAGAATAAATCTCCACATAGAGAATCAAGTACTTTTCAATCATTTATACCGGCACCTACCTGCTTCATTATTTTCCTGCCAGGGTCCTTGGTTTGTTTTCAAAAGGCAGTCTCTTTCCTTATACCTCCTCTCTGTGTTTATACCAAGTCTATGCATGCATTGGGAACACAGTCCCACTCTCCACATGCTGATTTTGCTAGCCATTTACCTCCTGGGAAGACAACTCCTTTTTTCTCATAAATTTCTGATTCACCCAACTACACAAATCTGTTTAAGAATGGACCCAAACATGAGATTACGACTATCCTCTGTATGAGTACTATACTTGTGGTGGAGAATAATAGCTTATGTAGAGGGAAAGGTTGTGGAGTGGTGGATGTGGCTCAGAAGTAGGGCACTTGCCTAGCATGTGAAAAGTGCTAGTTTTGTGCTGGGCACGGTGGTGTGTGCCTGTAACCCCAGTGGCTCAGGAGGCAGAGGCAGGAGGATCACAAGTTCGAGACCAGAGGCAGTCTGCATAACTTAGCAAGACCCTGTCTCAAAAAAAAAAAAAAAAAAAAAAGGGCTGGGGGTGCAGCTCAGTGGCCCAGCACTTGCAAAACATGCAAGTGCAAGGTCCTGGGTTCAGCAACCAGTACCACAAAAAAAAAAAGAAAAAAAAAATTGTCCTAGGTCCGATCCCCATGCCTGAAAAAAAAAAAAAAAAAAAAGAATGAAAAAGAAAGATCTGAGAAACAGCAAAATATGTAAGTGGAAGAAAGGAGAAGCAAATTTAGCATAACTTTGGCCGTATTGCTTCCTTTTCTAAATCTCAGTTTCTTCATCTTTCAAATGAGGTTAGGTTAAATAAATTCAGTTATTCATTTTATAAATGTTTGCTTATCTTTCATTATCTGCAATACTGTAGATGCTCAACTAGTGCTGAACTAACTTACTAATTTTGAATCCTATGAAAAAAACTATCTAAACTTTAAGCATATCTATTACTTGGCTTCAAGTTTTACAATAAATGCAAATTTTCATTGAAATTTTGACTTAGCTTGGCTTAAAGATTGGAAGTAAGAGTAATTTTCTCACCAAGAATCCAAATACAGCTAAGCCAAAGCTTTATGAAGGTATTTCCTTACCTGTCATTTATTTCTAAAGCTATGTCCCTCTAGCTTTACTCTTACAATCAACCCCAAAAGGCTTTTGCAACAATTGTTATTAGATGTGCCATTGAGTCAGACCTGACTCATATCAACCCTATGTAAAACAGAAAGAAACCCAACATTGTGCCATGCATGTCATCTCTTTATGTTTGAGCTGATTATTGCAACCTCTATGTTTCTTCTGATTTTGAGTTGTGCCACATCAGCAAAAGGAGGTCTCAGGGGCTTTACTCCATTCCATTAAGGTTGATTCAACTTTGAGGAGGAAATTCTTCCCCAGTCATTTCTTGAATGACTTTCAGCCTCAGGCGGGAGCGGGGGCTCATTTTTTGTCCCTATATTTGACAGTGCTTTTCTGTTATTCATAGGGTTTTCAATGGCTAATTGTTTCAGGAGTGGGCTGCCAGGTCCTTCTCCCTAGTCTATCTTAGTCTGGAAGCTCAGCTGAAACCTGTCCAACATGGGTGAGCCTGCTGGGATATGAAATACCTGTGGCATAGCTTTGAACATCACAGCGACACGCAAGCCCCCACAGCACAACAAGTTCACAGACATGTGGGGTTTCTGATCTAATTGTCAAATACAATGATAACTTTTCAGTCTTTATCTTACGCATCTTTTTCATGGCATTGGAGTTTGCTAACTCTTCTTACTGAACTCCCATGGCTTCCATAACCCTTTTCGGCTCCTGCTATGCCATTTCTCCTCCTACACCCATTTTGATTTCCTTGATGATTTCCTCCTCACATTTTTCCTCAAATATTGTTACACTTGAGTTCCATTCTCCAGTCCTTGTCTCACCCTATGCATTATTCCTGGATGATGTCATCTACATCTCCAATTTCCTAAGTGGAATTCCCCACCCTTACCTCTCTTCTGAGTTTCAGATATGTATATGACGAATATCTCCACCAGAAATAGCCTACATATGTCACTTAAACATTACATTTTTATCTAAAAAAAATCCAACTTTGTTCATGTGTTGTTATACCTGTAAATATCTCTGCAATTCCAACTGGGGAGGGGCCTAGCCATGCCAGCTTAAGCCACATAATGATCAATATACAAAAAATAGTAACTATTTGTGTCTGAAAATGTCGACTTGCATTTGGCCCTATTTCCTACAGAATAGAACACCTTCCTATTTAATAATATAAAAAGTAAAACCTAACATTTACTAAATATTTTTGTTTAACAACCTGGTACATCATAGGTAGCATCTTCAGTACTCACAAATAACCCTTTATGTTGTTGTTGTTGTTAGGTGCCGTTGAGTCGGTATCCGACTCATAGTGACCTTCTGTACAGTGGGAAACACTATTGTCAGTGCTTCTCTGCTCTGCACAGGGTTTTCAATGGCAGATTGATTTTTGGGAGGGGATTGCCAGGTCCTTCTCCCAAGCCTACAGCTTCTGGTGTTCCCAGGCGGTCTCCCATCCAGGTACTGACCAGGCCCGACCCTGCTTAGCTTCGGAGATCTGACGGGATTGGATGCCACAGGGCTATGGCTGCAGGCTAACCCTTTATAGTGGGTGTTGTTTTTCTTAGGTGCTGTCAAGTCGGGTCTGACTCACAGTGACCATATGTACAACAGAACAAAACACTATCTGCAACTCTGCCATGCTTGGCACTATTGTCAGTGCTTCTCTGCAATTCACTGGGTTTTCAATGGTTGAGTGTTTAGGGAGTGGGCTGCCTGGTCCTTCTCCCTAGCCTACAACACCTGGTATTCCCAGGAGGTCTCCCATCTAAGAACTAACTGGCCGGACCTTGCTTAGCTTCCAAGAACAGAGCAGATCAGATGCCAGGGTGGTACACCTGTAAACATTTTACAATGGGTAAAGTACATAAGCAGCTAGGGTTTAGCTAAGTTAGTAGAGTGATTCTCTGCACTCTCTGAGGCCCTGGGTTCAATCCCCAGCACCACCAAAATGGGAAAAGGACATGGCAAACCATTCCTGAAGCAATCCTAAAACAATCAGCCATTGAAAACTCCCTGAGGGTCACTGTGAGTAAGACCTGACTTGATGGCATCTAACAACAAGAGTACATAAATTAATTTTACATATTTATAATTAATTTTACTTACATAATTAAATTTATAAATTTATAAACATGCAAATTTACATCCCCCCTCCAAACAATACAGGGAATAAATTTTTGGAAAGCCTTATTTTAACCTCTATCTCAACTCTTTCAGTACCAAAAACTCTTCAGATAATTATTTTATTTTTAAATCACCATGCAGTATAATAGAGTCATTATACAAATAAGAATTGGTAGATGACAAACCATTTCAAGAGGTTGCATATGATGAGGAGCCAATAGTACAGAAGGATGAAGTGGAAGCTGCCTTGAAGGAATTGGCAAAACACAAGGCTCCAGGAATTGATGGAATACCTATTGAAATGCTTCAACAAACATGCAGCACTGGAGGTGCTAACATGTTTATGCCAAGAGATTTTGAAAACAGCTATCTGGCCAACTGACTGCAAGAGATCCTTATTTGTGCCTATTCCCAAAAAAGGGATCCAACTGAATGTGGAAACTATTGAACAATAACATTAATATCATACACAAGCAAAATTTTACTAAAGATCATTCAAAAGTCACAATGGAATACTACTCAGCAATCAAGAAAAATGAAATAAGGACATTTGCAGCAAAATGGATGGAATTAGAGAAAATTATTTTAAGTGAACGAACACAAGCTCAGAAAGAGAAACACCACATGTTCTCACTCATATGTGGGAGCTGAATCAAAATTGTAAGAAGGAAAAATCCTATTCAAAGGTCGGATCAAAATAAAAGGAAAAAAAAGCTAAGAACGGTGTCAGTATAAACAGTCTAGAAAATGCATGCAATTGTTCTGACAAGATAAAAACAAAGTTCACTACAGGAAAAGTTTCTATCTTAAACAGAACTGGAACCCAAGGACATATAGAAAAATAATACCAAGTAAATGATAGAGAAGACTTAGATGGGGAGGGTGGGATGGGGGAAGCATACATGAGGGTAAGGGGGAACCTATATGAATAATGTACATCAAAATGCATATACGGAAATGTCACAATGAAAAGCATGTCAAAATGAATCACATTAAGGTGTACATTAAAAATTTCCAATAAAAAAATCATTCAAAAGTGACAGCAGTATATAGACAGGTAACTGCCAGAAAATCAAGCTGGATTCAGAAAAGGATGGGGAATAAGGGACATCATTGCTGATGTCAGATGAATATTAGCCCAAAGCAGAGAATATCAGAAAGATATCTATCTATGTTTATTGACTATGCAAAAGCATTTGACTGTGTGGATCATAACAAATTATGAATAACACTTCAACGAATGGGAATACCAGAGCACCTAATGGTACTCATGAAGAATCTGTACATGAACAAGGAGGCAGTTGGTCAAATAGAACAAGGAAACATTGCCTGGTTTAAAGTTGAGAAAGGTGTGCGTCAGGGCTGTATCCTTTCACCATATCTCTTCAATGTCTATGCTGAGCAAATAATCTGAGAAGCTGGACTGTAGGGAGTTATCTGGACACCCCCAAGGTGGACCAGGAGAGTGCTGGGGCTGAGGTCTGGCCCCTTCCCAGATCCTGCCCTGTTCCTGCCACATCTGGTTACCCTTAACCCAGGAATCTAGACTGGGACCTATTTGACTCCCTAAAAATAATCTATCTAAGTCACAGTTCACCTTTCACCTGCAGTCTCTCCTTAACCTATTACCTCTCCCATCAAGTGATTTAAGATGGCTCCCAAACAGCGCAGCTCTGGTATGACCTTTTTCAGCCTAATTGGCTGCCCAGAGCTATCCAATTAGCTACTAAGAAAGGTTCAGTGATTGGTCCAGTCTGCACCTAACCCCTCAGTCATTAAGTGCAGTTTTCCCAGCACTCACATGGTGTGCTCCTCCTGGCATGAGCCACTCTCTGATTGTTTGCACGCTGCTTCACACCCCACCTAGAGTGTATGTATATAGACCTCCAATTACCTCAGGTGTGTATTTGTTTCTTTCCTATCTCCTTGACTCTGATTGTTATACCCTGCACCTGACTTCGCCACTTTGATCATCCAGACCTTCAATCAAGACGTCAAGTGGTAAGGCCTCAATAGTCAAGAAAGAAGACCTCAAGCAAGCCAAGAAAAGCTCTCATCCCACCCCACCCCCCACTCCGGGGAGAATATGAGAGGATAAGACAACCGGCAAGAGGCAACATCCTCAGACCATGGGTGCAGCCAGCAAGGAGATCAGAGCTGTTTGGCACTCTGATATAGAGTTGGTATCCCATTGTAGCAGCAGCAACCTGTGCTGCCAGATACAGAGTTATTATATTCAGCTGTATGGTCTTTAGGCTCTTCTGCAAAGAAGTAGCCTAATAAAGTTGCCGGTGGTTGTTAAGAGCTCCTGAGATCCTTCTTGGCACCACCGACCAGCTCTTGCCCACTCCCAAGGGTCCCTGGGTGAACTGGTATTGAGGTGAAGCTCCATGATTTTTTGCCAGGCCAGAGTGGACCTGAACACTGGCCTTTATAAAGAAGAATGCATCAGGATTGGAGGAAGACTCATCAACTACCTGTGTTATATAGATGACACAATTCTGCTTGGTGAAAGTGAAGAAGATTTGAAACATCTACTGGTGAAGATCGAACAACACAGCCTTCAGTATAGATTGCGACTAAACATCAACAAAGCAAAAATCCTTACAACTGGGTCAGTATGCAACTTCATGATAAATGGAGAAAAGATTGAGGTTGTCCATAATTTTGCTTTACTTGGTTCTACAGTCAACACCAGTGGAAGCAGCAGTCAAGAAATCAAAAGATGCATTGCTTTGGGAGAAGCTGTGGCAAAAGATCTCTTTAAAGTACTGAAAAGTAGAGATGTCACATTGAAGACAAAGATGTGCCTGACTCCTGCCATGGTATTTTCAGTTGCATCACAGGGTTGTGAAAGCAGGACATTGAACAAGGGAGACAGGGGAAGAATTGATGCTTTCAAATCATGGTGCTAGAGGCAAATACTGAATATACTATGGACTGCCTAAAGAACAAACAGATCTGTCCTAGAGGAAGTGCAACCAGAGTGCTCCTTGGAAGCAAAGATGGCTAGATTGTGTCTTACATATTTTGGACATGTAGTCAGGAGGAACCAATCCCTGGAGTAGGACATCATGTTCTGGAGAGTGGCAGGTCAATGAAAAAAGGGAAACCCTCCACTAGGTGGATTGACACAGTGTCTGCAACAATGGGCTTAAACATAAATAAGATCATGACACAGAATCAGGGGGTTTTTCATTCCACTGCACATAGGGTTGCTATGAGTAGGACCCAACTCAAGGGCACCTAACAACAACAACAACAACAACAACAACAACATTGATTCATGTCATTACTTCCAAAATATATACCCAGAATATTTACACCTCTAGAACAAGAATCTTGTGTTACCCCTTTCTGGTCACAATCTTTCTCTTCCCCTACCCCTGGAAATGATTGCTGTTTCTTCTGTCACTACCATCCTTTTAGAGAATGGCATATGAATGGATTTATACAGTACTCTATTTCTTGAAACTGCCCTCTTCCAACTGATATAATGTATTTCAGATTCATCTGCATTGTTTTGTATACAAATAGTATGTTACTTTGTTGTTGAATAGTATTCTGCTGTACAAATTCAGGACTATTTATGTATTTGTCCACTGAAGGACATTTGGGTATTTCTGATTTTTGGTGATTCTGAAAAAAAATTGCTATGTGTTCATGTATAGGTCTTTGTGTGAACATAAGTTTTCACTTTTCTAGAACAAACACCTAAGAATGAGGTTGCTGGGTTACACAGTCAGTACATGTTGAACTTGTTAAGATATTGCCCAAGGGTTATCCAGAGAAGGTATTTCATTCTGCTACCAGTAATGTTTATGAGTTCCATTTGCTCTGCCTCCTTACCAATACTCATCATTTTTATTTTAGTTATTCTAACAGATATGCAGTGGTCTCACATTGTGGTTGTTTTCTATTTTGAATGACTAATAAACATTTTATGTGCTTATTTTCTACCCTTTTGCCCAAATTGTTTGAGATATTTTAGTTCCTTTGCATTTCTATGTTTGTTTTTATTTTCTAAGCTTTTAAGTTTTATTAAGATTTTTTTGTTGGTAGGTAATATCCAGTTGGATCCAACTCATAGCCACCTTAAGTACAGCAGAACCAAACACTACTCATCATTGTGATATGCACATGATCTTTTTATGTTTGAGCCCACTGTTGCAACCTCTATGTTTCCTCTCATTTTGAGTTGTGCCACATCAGCAAAAGGAGGTCCCAGGGACTTTACTCCATCCCCGTCATTAAGGTCAACTCTACTCTGAGAAGGTAACTCTTCCTCGGTTGTTCCTTGAATGCCTTTCAGTCTGGGGGGGCTTATTTTCTGGCACTATATTTGACAGTGCTTCTCTGCTATTCATAGAGTTTTCAATGGCTAATTGTTTCCGGAGTGGGCTGCCAGGTCTTCCTAGTCATTCTTAGTCTGGAATCTCAGCTGAAACAGGTCCACCATGGGTGACCCTGCAAGTATCTGAAAAACTAGTGGCATGGCTTTCAGCATCACAGCAACACATAAGCCCCCACAGCACGACAAGCTCACAGATGTGGGGCTTTATTAAGATATCCACATAAAATTGTATACATTTAAATTGCACAACTTTATGTTTTGATATACATATACATTGTAAAATGATCACCACATTCACCTAATTAACATATCTACCACCTCCATAAAGTTACCATTTGTGTGTGGCCAAGTGCCATGGAGCATGCCCTAACCCCAGCAACTCAGGGTAACTAAGGCAGAAGGAACACAAGTTTGAGGCCAGATGCAGCTGTGCAACTTGCAAAGCTCCTGTCTCAAAAAAGAAAATAAAAAAGGGGCTGAGGGTGCTGCTCAGTGGTAGGCACTTGTCTTGCATGGGTGAGGCCCTAGGTTTAACCCTGAACATGCAAAAAAAAATCTATCCTCTTTGCAAGTTTCAAGTATACAATACAGTATTATAAACTATCATCTTAATGTTATGCAGTCTTTTCATATAAATTCTAAAATCAGCTTTGATATACCTTCAAAAATCCTTGTTTGGATTTTTATTTGAATGGAGCTAAATCTATAGAATAATCTCAGAACTGAATCTTTACTATGTTGAGTCTTTTAACTCATGAACTGTATTTTTACAAATTTGAGCAGTTTCTTCTCTCATGGTTGAGTTATGAGAGTGTTTTTAACATTCTAGAAATAAGCACTTGTGTATATGTGAATTACAAATATATTGCCCCAAGCTGTACCGTGTCTTTTCATTCTCCTGACCTACAGAGTCTTTGATAGAGCAAAAGTTTTTGATTTTGCTGAATTCTAACTCATAATCTTTTATGGAATGTGTTTTTGGTACCACATTTAAAAACTCCTTGTCTCACTCCAGGTCATAAAGTTTCTCTCCTAGGTATTTTTCTTAACATTTTTTAATTTTATGTTTTACATGTGGAGCTATGAGCCATTTTAAGTTAATGCTTATGTAGAAAATCCCCTAATTACAAAAGTTCCACTTAAGGCTTTTTAATTTTATGATGGTGCAAAAGCATACCCACCAACTATTGCGTCTTTTGCTTTCAGTACAGTATTCAATAAATTACTTGAGATATTCAACAATTTATTATAAAATAGGCTTTGTGTTTGATGATTTTCATCCAATTGTAGGCTAAACATTCTGAAAATGTGTAAGATAGGCTAGACTAAGCTATGAGGTTAGATATATTAAATGCCTTTCAGACTTAAGATATTTTCAACTTATGACATTTTCAATTTATGATGAGTTTATCAAGATATAACCCTGTCATAAGTCAAGGAGCATTTGTATGATGTTTGAAGTTAAGATCAAGTTTTTTGGGTTTTTTTGCATATGGTTGTCCAATTGTTCCAGTATTGTTTTTTGAAGGGATATTCTTCCTCTATTGAATTATTCTTGTAACTTTGTGAAAATATTACTAGGACATTTGTGTGGGTCTATTTCTGGATTCTCTATTTTGTTCTATTGATCTATCCTTTTTTCAGTATCACACTGAATTGATTGCTGCAGTTTTATTGTAAATCTTAAAATATGTAGTGTGATTTTTCCAACTTTAATACTCTTTTTCAAAATAGCTTTGGTTATTATAGTTCCTTTGCTTTCAATATAAATTTTAGAATCAACTTATCTGTATCTATAAAAATACTGCTGAGATATACTGAGGAGTACATTGAATCTACAGATCAATTTGAGGGAAGTCACAACTTTGCTATGTTGAATCTTTCAAACCATAAAATAGTTTGCTTCCCAGTTATTTAGGTTTTTTAAAATTTAAGTCAAGAGAATTTTGTAGTTTTCAGCATACAGACTCTGTCCATATTTTGTTAGATTTATACTTATATATCTCATTTTGGGAAGCTAGTATAAATTTAATTTTTTTGGTTTGGTTTGGTTTGGTTTTGATTTCAGGGGCTGGAAATGTAGCTTAGGGGTAGAGAATATCCTTAGCATGTTCAATCCCCAGCACACACACACACACACACAAATTTAGTCTCCAGTTTTTTCATTACTAGTTTAAGGAAATACATTTGATAACTATATGTTGGCCTTGTGCTCTGCAACCTCATTAAAATCACTTATTAATACTTGGAGTTCTTTTATGAATTCCTTGGGATTTTCTCTATAATCATGTCATCTGAGAATATGAATGCCTTTTATTCCTTCTTCTTACCTTATTAACTGTATAGGGCACTCAGTACAATGTTGAAGGATGAAAATGAGTACTCTTGCCTTGTTCCTAAACCTAGGGGAGAAACATTCAATCTTGAATACTTATGTGGTTTTTAGATATCTTTTATCAGGTTGAGAAACTTTCTTTTCCAGTCATAGTTTACAGAGTCTTCACCATAATAGATGCTGAATTTCTTCAAATACTTTTTCTGTGTCCGTGGATAAGATCAATTGATGGGGTAAGTCTTCATTAGACCATTAATAGAGTGGATTACAGCTGTGAATTTCCAGTATTGAACAAGTTTAACATTCCTACTATAAACTCTACTTGGTTATACTTTATTAACGTTTTTATGTAATGAAAGATTTAATCTGTTAATATTTTATTGAGAATTGCTATGCTTATGTTCATGAGGCATATTTGGTCTGCAGTATATTGTTTTTAAGATTTTTCTCATACTGTCTTTGATATTTGGATAATATTGGCCTCATAAATTGATCTAAGAATGCTCTCTCATCTCCTAATTTCTGGAAGAGATACATGGGATTTGTATTCATTGTTCTTCAAGTATTTGGTAGAATTTTTCAGTGCAACAATCTATGCCTTGAAATAGGTAGCTGCTTTGGAAAATTTTCTTGAAAATTCAATTGCTTTAATAGTTGTACAATTATTTGAGTTATCTATGATACCTTGTGCAAGTTTTGGTAGTTCTACTGAAAGGTGTCTGGTGGCTGTATGTGTACTAGCTTTCTTTTTCTTTCTTTTTTTTTTTTTTTTTTTTTATTTTTT
>VMDO01004005.1:0-41590 GCA_007922755.1 Pedetes capensis | reverse complement strand
ATCCTCCTGCCTCAGCCTCCTGAGCCACTGGGATTACAGGCGCTCGCTACCGCGCCCAGCATGTGTACCAGCTTTCTTCAGTCACATTTGCTCCTGCCTGTATGTCTCTTACTAAGAAATACTGATAGGCATTAAAGGAGTGTCCATGGCATGTTGTTTACAATCTCCTCAACTGTATCAATGTGACTTACCCAATAAATATTAATAACTATTTCCAATGTGCTTGAGGCTACAGAAGAGTTTTTTAAGTATCATATTTTAAATAAAGTTAGCATTCCCTTAGCCAGACATGGTGGCACACACCTGTAATCCCAGCACTTGGGTGGTAGAGGCAGGATTGTGAGTTTGAGGCCAGTCTGGGCTACCTAATGAGTTCTTGGCCAGCCTGAGCTACATACCAAGACTCTGTCTCAAAAAAAGTAAGTAAATAAATAAACAAATAGTAAATAAGTGAAAAAAAAGTTCCCTTAGGAGGAAGCACAAGCTATACAGTCAAGGTCTACATCAGTTCGTAATAGCTAGCATTTATTTTAACATACCATTTGCCCAACATTGCATACACTTAATCTTTACCACCACCTTGCAAGGTATAAATAATAGGGAAGATAGTTCCATGGAAATAATATGAGTTTTGGAGTCAAACCAAGTTTGAATCTCTCCTCTCTCACTTATAAGCTACATGACTTAAGTCAGTTATTTAAACTCTCTCAACTTTAGTTCTTAATTGAAAAAATGAGGATAAAGCATGGGGGTACAGCTCAGTGGTAGAGGACTTGCCTTTCATGTGCAAGGTCCTGGGCTCAAGTCCCAGCACTGGGGGGGGGAGAAGGTGGAGAGGGATAAAAGTTATGTGATGATTACAAGTGGTAACATAAGAAAAGGGTCTAGTGGGGCAGGTAAAGTAAGCATTTCAATGTCTAGGATACTTCATTTCAAACCCAATCTTATGTTAGCTGTGAGACTTTCAGCAAGTTACTTAATCTCTCTGATTTTTGATTACACATAGATAAAATAGAGATAGATAGATAGATGATTGATAGATAGATAGATAGATAGATAGATAGATAGATAGATAGATAGGAAGGAAGGAAGGATAGGTTACAGAGAAAGAGAGGGACAGATATCTCTCCTCCCCCTCACCACAAAACCTCCCCTTTAGTATTTCTTTTTTAATTATTGGCAAATCCATCCATCTATCCATCCCCTGAGTTGTACAGATCAAACAACTTGGAATAATTTTTGACTCACAGTCTTTGAACAAATCCCATCAGTTCTACATTCAAAGTCCATTCAGATTCCACATCTATTACCTGCTCTTCTATCAACATAGTAGGAGCCATCTGTTCTACTGTCACGATTTCCTAACTGGTTTTCCTTCTTCCACCCTTCCTTTCCCGCCCACTATTATTCTCATTGTGTCAGCTAGAATGATCCTTTTAAATGCAAATCTGATCAAATTCTCCAATGGATTCCCAGCCCAGTCAGAGGAAAAGTTGGTCTTTACAGTGACTTAACAGCTCCCTCCAGGCCAGGCATGGTGGCGCACAGGAGGCCAAGACAGGAAGATTGACACAAGTCCAAGTCCAGCCTGGTCTACATAGTGAGATCCATGCCGCCTAGGCTATACACCGAGACCCTGGATCAAAACAAAACAGAACAAAACAATCTCCTTCCAAAGCTTGACCACCACTGCCTCCCATCCATCTCACAGGGCTAACTCTGCCATCTCTTCTCCGTTACCCCCACCTGTATCTGTGCCACCTGAGGCCCCTGGCCTCATGCCATTCTGGGACCTCTCTTGATTCTCTCCCACCCCAGAAACTTTGCCCTTCCTATTCTACCTAGAATGCTCTTCCTCCAAATGGCCTCTAGATGCTCTACCTTACCTCTTTTAAGTCTTTGCCCAAATCTCCTCTTACTAAGGCCTTCCCTGTGCTCTGTTTAAAATTCCAAAAGCTCACCCTCTACCCAGGACTCTATTCCCTTATCCTAACTTATTTTTCTCTATGGCATTTATCATCATCTCATACTTTTATTTTATTGTACTCACTTACTTTTTTGCTGTTGTCTGTTCTCCCAAAACACAAACGCACATACATACTTACACTAACAAATGGAGACTCCATGACAGCAGGTATTTTAGGCTGTTTTGTTCAGTTGTGCATCTCCAGAGACTCTTTCTCACCCACTTCCTTGTTCTTCTCTCCTCCCTTCCCCTCTGCCTTTCTCTCCCTCCCTTTTTCATTCTGTCATATATATATATATATGCATATATGTATGTATATGTATGCATATGTATGTATGTATGTATATATGCATATAAATGTAGATATATCATGGTAAAAAGTTCATTTGGCCATGGAACTCTAGAGAAAGTGGTATTCAAACAAAATCTTAGTTTCTTTAGCATGCTAGAAACAAGCCCCCTTCGTTGGCAAAGAATATAGGATTTACAGTATATTTAATATGTCTATACTACCTACTGTGTGCTAGGTATTACTGTAATTAAGATAAACAAAAAGTAATATATGTCCTCAACTCACTGTCTAGTTTTAAAATGAAACATGTAAATATATAAGGCATAAAAGAACGGTGCTCATAAAAACAATATGTTATTCAGTAAGGAGGGAATTATGAGAGGTTTAAAAATAGATCTGATGTGGTCAAGACAAATCTGGCAATAACAATCAATTAGAGAGAAGACTAATGGCACAGTGTGAGTTTGGTGCAGAAGTTTCCCCATTTGATCAACCTAGGGGGTTGATCAAGATGATTCAAGTGTTCCTTTGACAATGAGTCATCCATAATTTCATGATTGCTTTTGCTGTGTTTGTGGTTATGAAACGATCCTCATGCTACCATTCCTAATATTAGAAGATTCCGTTCTAACCAGTACAAATTGTTAGGCAAGGGAGTGGGTGTTTATACTATGGGTTTATTTGTTCTCCATCGAGCCTAGGTTACAGTGAACTCAGCATTTATTGAATAAGAAACACATACTAGAACTTTCCTTAATTTGCTGAATGGGACTAAACAAGAGGTGCTTGGGGGCACATTCAGGAGAACTCAAAGAGCTAGATGGAGGAGTAGAGAAGGTGAGTAGTAATAGCTAAAGTGTTCTTCTGAAACAAAATGGCCCTTCTGAGTAAACATTTAGCAAACTGGCAGATCCATAACTCCAGGGTTCAGAAGGGTGAACATGCCAATAGCAATAGCAACAAGAAGCCTTGAGGACATTCCTCCAATTCCAAACCTTATTTCATTAGTGGAAACTTTTAGAGCTCTGTCTCATGCCCTCGAAGTCTAATTCTGTATAAGGTTGAGGAACCCTGGATACCAAGAGAATATCTGGTGAGAGGGAGCATATGATATTCAAGTGAACTTTTGGGAAAAGGGCAGGAATAACTGATAGCCAAATGGTACTTGGTTATTTCACATACATTATCCCATCTAACCTTCACAGCATCACTGATGGCTAAGTACTGTTAATTTTCTTCATTTTATAAAATAAAAGACTGAGGCTCAGAGAGAAGCAGTGACATTCCCAAGAGTGAGAATCAGTACTTGAATCCTGGCCTTTTCACATCGAGTTCTACGTTTGACTCTCCCTACTTATTGTGCTGAAGGTCTGGAAAACAGAGTTTATGGAGCTTTAGTCTAGAGCACTGTTTCACAGACTTGGTTGCACAGTAGAGTCACCTTGGGATCTTATGACTTCTGACCCTTGGGAATCAACACTAGAGGTTCTGATATAGTTGGTCTGAAGTACAGTCTGGAAAAAAGGATTGTTTTAATGCTCCCTAGGTATTCTACAGGGCTGGGATTTAGCTCAGTTGGTAGAGCGCTGCACTGTAGTCTCTGAGGTCCCGAGTTCAATTCCCAGCACCACAAAAATGGGAGAAGGACCTGGCAATCCACTCCCAAGGCAATCCTGAAACAGTCAGCCATTGGAAACCCTATGAGGGTCGCTATGAGTCATTTGCCTGGCACAGAATCGGCAAGTATTTCGATCTGCTGTACATAGGGTCGCTATGAGTCGGACTCGACTCGACTGGCACCTAACAACAACAACAGGTATTCTACTACCAACTGAGCTAAACAGAGTGCCGCTCTGCAGTTTCTGAGGTCCTGAGTTCGATTCCCAGCACCACAAAAATGGGAGAAGGATGTGGCAACCCACTCCCAAGGCAATCCGGAAACAATCAGCCATTGAAAACTCTATATGGGTCGCTATGAGTCGGACACGACTCGATGGTACCTAACAACAACAACAACAACAGGTATTCTAAGCCTGTAGCCGTAGCCCTGTGGCATCTGGTCCCATCAGATCTCGAAGCTAAGCAGGGTTGGGCCTGGTTAGTACTTGGATGAGAGACTGTCTGGGAACACCAGGTGCTGTAGGTTTGGGAGACAGACCCAGCAACCCACTCCCAAAAGTCAATCTGCCATTGAAAACCCCATGAACAGCACAAAAGTACTAACAATAGTGTTTCGACTGTTGTACTCAGGGTCGCTGAGTCAGATACCGACTCAAAACCACCTAACAACAACAACAATAGGTACGCTAATGTTTAATCAGAATTGAAAACAACTATGGGGAAATTCCCCTAAGTATCTGTCATCTGTCATGCTGTGGGGGCTTGCATGTTGCTGTGATGCTAAAAGCTATGCCACCAGTATTTCAGATACCAGCAAGGCCACTCATGGTGGACAGGTTTTAGCTGAGCTTCCAGACAAAGACAGACTAGAGAGAAGGACCCAGCAGCCCACTCCCAAGACAATTAGCCATTAAAAACTCTATGAATAACAGAGAAGCACTGTCAAATACAGTGCCAGAAAATGAGCCCTCTGCCCTCAAACACCCTAAACTGGAAGACATTGAAGAAATGACTGGGGAAGAGTTGCATCCTCAAAGTAGTAGTAGTTGTTGTTGTTAGGTGCCCTTGAGTCAGGTCCAACTCATAGAGACCCTATGTACATTGGAATGAAACAGTCCCTGGTTCTGTGCCAGACACATGATCTTATTTATGTTAAAAGCACTGTTGCAGACACTGTGTCAATCCATCTAGTAGAGGGTTTTCCTTTTTTTTTTTTTTTTTTTTTTGCTGACCTGCCACTCTCCCAAACATGATATCCTTCACCAGGTATTGGTCCCTCCTGACTACATGTCCAAAATACATAACACATCGTCTAGCCATATTTGCTTCCAAGGAGCACTCTGGTTGCACTTCTAGGACATACCTGTTAGTTCTTTTGGTGGTCCATGGAATATTCAATATTTGTCTCCAGCACCATAATTCAAAAGCATCAATTTTTCTCCTGTCTCCCTTGTTCAATGTCCAGCTTTCACAACCCTATGATGTGATTGAAAATACGATGGCATGGGCTGGAGATTTAGCTCAGTGGTAGAGCACTTGCCTAGCAGGTGTGAAGCCCAGGGTTCGATCCCCAGTACCAAAAAAAAAAAAAAAAAAAAAAAAAAAGAAAATATGATGGCATGATCAAGGTGCACCTTCGTCTTCAATGTGACATCTTTACTTTTCAATACTTTATAAAGAGATTTTTTGTCACAGCTTGCAATGCATCTTTTGATTTCTGGACTGTTGTTTCCATGGGTGTTGACTCTAGAACCAAGTAAAGCAAAGTCATGGACAGCTTCAGTATTTTCTCCATTTATTGTGAAGTTGCATACTGATCCTGTTGTAAGGGTTTTTGTTTTGTTGATGTTGAGTCACAATCCATACTGAAGGCTATGTTCTCTAATCTTCATCAGTAAGTGTTTCAAATCTTCTTCACTTTCAGCAGGCAGAGTTGTGTCATCTGTATAATACAGGTTGTTGATGAGTCTTCTTCCAATCCTGATGCCATGTTCTTCTTCATAAAGTTCAGCTTCTCAGATTATTTTCTTAGTATAGAGACTGAAAAGATATGGTGAAAGGATATAGCCTTAGTGCACACCTTTCTCAACTTTAAACCAAACAGTGTTTCCTTGTTCCGTTAGAATGGCTACCTCCTTCCTTGTCCATGTACAGATTCCTCATGATTACAATTTAGGTGTTCTGGTATTCCCATTCTTCACAGTGTTATGCATAACTTGTTATAATCTACACATTCAAATGCCTTTGCATAGTCAATAAAACGATAGATAGACATCTTTCTGATATTCTCTGCTTTTGGTTAATATCCATCTGATGTCAGCAGTGATGTCCCTGGTTACCAGCACTCTTCTGAATCCAGCTCAAAGTAGCATCAACTTTAATGATGGGGACGGAGTAAAGCCCCTGGGACCTCCTTTTGCAGATGTGACATGAATCAAAATGAGAAGAATCCCAGTGGCTGTAACAATGGGCTCAAACATTTAAAAAGATAATGTGCATGGCACAGTGTTGAGTAGTGTTTCTTTCTGTTGTACATAGGGTCACTATGAGGTGGACCCAACTCGACAGCACCTAACAACACCAATATGAGGAAATTATTTTAAATTACAGGTTCCCTCAGGCTCATCCCAGGTTTATTGAATTTGAGTCCTAGAGGTGAGTTGGAGCAATTGTATTATTTTATAATCTTCCTAGATCATGCTAGTAAGCAGCCAGATTTGTGGGCCACTGTGGGTAATTAATGAAGATTCAGGTAATAGACCCACTTCTGTCCTTGCCCAAATTCCCATGTGCCCATGTGCAATTCATTTACCTTCACAGCATCTGCGGTATTTTATCCTCAAATGAGGATGCTGGAATTTATCCCACCAATCTCCAGAATGGTCAATGGAAAAGTGATAAATGTGAAAGTGCCTTACATTTACAAGGCATTGTCAGGCTCTGTGGCACATGCCTGTAATCCCAGTGGCTCAGGAGGCTGAGGCAGGAGAACCACAAGTTTGAGGACAGAGGCAGGCCGCACAACATGGGGCGATGCTGTCTCAAAATAAATGTAAAGTTAAAAAGAGGCTGGAGGTGCAGGGCAGTGGTAGAGCATTTGCCTAGCATGTGCGACGTCCTGGGTTCAACCCTTCAGTATTGAAAAAAAAAGTTATAAGCCATCACACACTTGTAAGGTATTATGATTGTTACTTTGTACTGGTGTTCCTGATTTTTATCTCTCAAACTGACTGCCTCCAGAATAGGCACATACAAAGGAAAAGGGTCCTAGTTTTCCAACTCTCCTAGAAATGGCTCTTTTATCTTCTTCCAAACTCACAAAGAGGAAGCCTATAGGCTGAGACATGTAGCTGCAGATTTTCTTTCCCATCAGAGGAAAGCTTACTCCAGTGAGGGGAAATGGAAAGAGACGAGAATTGTGTAACCTCAACCACAGGCATTTGTTGTCAAAGATGTGAGTTTAAGCAAAGGACTGAAACATTAGGCAATATGCTTTCCCAGCACTCATATTCAATTCAGAAATGAGACTGCCCATTACCAAGAACATTCCAGTCCACTGGGAACATGTAGTTTCTTGATCTGGGGTTTGTGTGTCTAATCTATAATGGGAATATTAGGAGTGACTTGGGAGTATGAAGAAGATACATAAAGAAAAAAGAACACATTACACAAATACTTTCTCCATTCAGCTCAAACTCTTGTCTTCTAATAGGTCACTGCTATTCACATTTTCAAGAGATGGCACAAAGGGGCTGATGGCTTTCTGGGAGGTTTTTACCCTTTCAGCCCTGGGAAAGATTTTGTAAGACATTAAGGCCTGGGATTCACCCCCAGCAATTGTGACTTTTGTCTTCTCAGCTGCCATCAAGTATTTATTTTATTTATTTTACATCTTTTAGGGACAGGGTCATTTTGTTCATCCCAGGCTGGTCTGGAACTTCCTATCTAGACCAGGCTGAACTCAAATTCATGTAAATCCTTCTGGCTCAGCCTCCTAAGCTCTGGGATTACAGGTATGTACCACCATGCCCAGCTTGGCAGAATGTATCTTTTTTAAACCTTCTGCAGAGATCTTAACAGGCAGTGAGTATGGAGACTCCAAGGAGAGAGGGATGACAAGTTAGAGGGACCATACCTGTATCCCAGGTCTTTCTCCCAGGGTTTCTTCTGTTTTCTGCCAACTCACCACAATTCTAATACCAATGAAGGGTCCATCCTTCTGTAAAGCTCTGGACCAAATGTCTTAAAGATGGGAGTGATACAGCTATAATGGCTTTTATTTTTTCATTTTTCTTTTATGCAGTACTTGGAGGTTGAACCTAAGGCCTCACACATAGTGATCTACCAATGGGCTGCATTCTCATCCTATTTTTTATCTTTTTATTTTGAGTCAGGGTTGCACTAAGTTACATAGGCTACCTCTGACCTCAAATTTGTGATCCTCTCGCCTCAGCCTCCCAAATGGTAGGAATTAAGAGGCAAGCGCCACTGCACTCAGGTGGCAGCCATGGTTTTTTAAAGGTCCTGACTAAATTCTGGGGGAAAATCAAAACAAAAATCACCATGAAAATATGAGAAATGAGTATGATTATAAATATAGATTTTTGACCATAGTGTCTGTAGTAGTTGCTAGCAGCCTCCGACTACTAAGAATTATGATGGCAGCTGGGCATGGTGGCTCACACTTTTAATCCCAGGACTTAGGAGGCTGAGTAAGGAGGATTGAGAAGAGATTGAGGCCAGCCTGGTCTACCCAATGAGTTCTGGGCCAACCTCAGCTACAGAGTGAAACCCTATCCCCCTTACCCAAAAAAAATTTTTTTGAGCCAGGCACAGTAGCATAGACCTGTAATCCCAGTGAGTTAGGAGCCAAAAGCAGAAGGATCACAAGCTTGAGGCTAGAATCAGCCTGCTTAATTTAGTAAGATGCTGTCTCAAGATAATTAAGAGGGGCTAGGGATACAGCTTAGTGGTAGAGCACCTGCAAAGAAAAGTATGAGTCCCTGGGCTCAGCCCCTCAGTACTGCAGAAAAGAGAGAGGAAAAAAAAAAAAAGACAACAGCTACTTATTACATCACAACTGCTATGGGTATTTAGGTATTTCAGCACATATACACACACCACGTTGGACTATGCAAATATATGTACGAAATAACCTTTTTTTCCCTCAAATTCTCCCTCAGAAAAGAATGAATTGCTACCTGGGAATGTAGTTCAGTAGTAGAGTGCCTCCCCAGCATGCACAAGGCCTTAGATTTGATCCTCAACACTGCAGAATAAGAATAAGAATAAGATTAAGAATAAGAGGAGGAGGAGGGAGGAGAGAGGAGGGAGGAGGAGGAGCAGGAGGAAGAGGAGGAGGAGGAGGAGGAGGGTGGGGAGATGAGGAGAAGGAAAGAATTGCCATAGATGGGAATTCCCACATAGTCTTCCTTATTACTGTACTCTCTAGTCTCCCTAGTTATAGCTTTATTTTAAACAGCAATGTTCTCTTTAGCACAGACACATTAACTAAACTTTTGGGTGTCTAGTAGAAGTTTGGGTGTCTAGTAGAAGTTCCTGACAAAAAGTATTAAATAGAAAGCAAGTAAGCTTAACAAAATTAGTAGTTATTTCTAGAATTATACAACCTCACAATTTTAATTATTTTAAAAATATCACTTAAAGATCATGTAATGTAATATGACAATCACAAATGTATTCTTATAGAATGAATATTTTTTAAAACTCCTGGTGTTGGGGCTGGGGATGTAGCTTACTTGACTAGCACACACAAAGCCCTATAGTCAATTCCCAGCACCACTAAATAAATAAATAAACAAACAATAAATCATGGTATTTACAAATGGTATATAATTTCCTATAATAGGTCAAATACATCCAAAAAGTGCTATATTGAACAAGTAAGCAATTCACTGCTTCAGGAAACTGTTAAATGACTCAAAAAGTGATCCTGCAGGGTGTAGTGGCACATGCCTATAATTCCAGCAGCTGGGGAGGCAGAGGCAGGAGGATCACAAGTTCGAGACCAGAGGCAGTATGCTTAACTTAGTGAGACCCTGTCTCAAAAAGTAAAAAAATGGGCTGAGGGTGCAGCTCAGTGGTCCAGCACTTGAAGAGCATGCAAGCACGAGGCCTTGGGTTCAACCCCCAGTACCAAACACACACACACAAAAAAGTGATTCTGATAATGAGGAAAACATAGTTGTCATTCTCATGAAATGTGAGTGGAGAAAAGACACATGAAATTGATTTCACAAAACAATATTTCTAAGTATACTTTTTGTCATATGTAATTATGAATGCCTATGTTCATGTAAATTTATGTATTAAATATTGCAAGTAGACATCTAACTATTCATTTCTCTCTAAATTTTATATATTATACTTCCAAAATCTTTTTTAAAAACTTCATGGGAAAAAATGGAAGAATTACTTATATGACGAGGCATAGACAGCAGAAGAGTTGATTCTCACAATATTTTTCAGTCTTAAGAATGGTCATATTCATCGTGACTCCTTAAAAAGGCAAATGGACATAGATGTGTTTCTCATTCTTATTTGACCACAGAAACTTGATCCACATGAGACAAGAGTTGTATAAGGACACATATTGGGAAAGACTACTCTTGTCACAAAGGATCTGATCAAGCCTACATTTAGCAGGTTCCTTTCCTCTGATCTCCAAGCAGAATTGCCTCCATGTGTGTGTACTATCTTACTGCCCACCATGGTGAAGCTGTATCCTAGAAGGCTAGTACATTTTGTCCAAGAGAAACTTTGTTCTTCAATGGATCTTGCCCTTCACTAGGGTTCCAACCTTATTGAGTGGTTGACATAGATGGTTTAGGTGTGATCCTCATCCCTAAAACAGAATGTTGTGGTCATTTTCATGTTCAACATGTAATAATCTCTTACCATATAACATCCAAAACATTCACCCAAGAATCAAACACCATGTAAAGGGAGGTCAAGTAGCACTTCCCATATGCTAAGGTAAACCACGATGTTTAACAACATGAATTGTAACTCCAATAAACTGAGCATCTCTTGGGCTATGGATACTGATAATAAAATGAATAAGAACAATAAGTGACATTAATGACGACTCGATGGCACCTAACAACAACACAGTGCATACTATGTAGAGACTCTACATAAGCTCTTAATATTTAACCCTACAGTGATCCCCACAAAATTGGTACCGTTATATACATTTTACAACTAACTACACTGGGAGCCAAAGTCAAAATAATTTCTCCAGAATCATACAATGAGTAACTGCCCAAATCCAATTATTGAGTCTCCTATGACTGCATCTCTCAATCTCTAATCCTCTAAAAGTTCATTCTCAAACTGGGAACAAAAGTAGTTTGGCTTCATATTCCAGAATTATACTTTGAATTCAAAGTGATTGGCTTTTATACAGTAGTTCCAGCTTGTGGCAGACAGAAGGAAATAAAATGCATTAGTAAGAGGCATCCCTGGTATTAACCCAGAACATCAAAATGTCCAACAATTGACTAAAAATGTTCTGGTTTTCATATTTCTTTTATAAATGTACTTGTTATAGTATATTTGATAACTCTTCATTGAAAAAAATCCTGGGGATTGTTCTCCCAAGGAGAAAAAATCCAAGCCAACCTAGGTTTGAAACTGAATTTTGAATTTGGACAAGATAGTCACTTCTCATCTTTAAAAAAAGGGCATAATTTTACCTTCTCTGTAGGCTTTTTATGAAATATGAATTCGATTATGTAAATTGTAAAGAATTTGTCCAATAAAAGTTCATTTCCCCTTTTAAAAAATGACAATTAGAAGGGGTTCATTTGCTTTTCTGCTCTTTAGCTTGTTGATGCTAATATCATTTGCAAGTTTCCACTAGGGGGTGATTGCATTTTGCTCAGAGTGGTATTTTAAGTGGCTCACATTTGGCTGAAAAAGGTAACACTAAATATAAGGAGGCTTCATATCTCGTCTGGGGCTTACCCTACAATGGCAATACAACTTTCTATCAACAAAGAGGTATTTATGTGAGTGGACAGAGTTTCATGGACAAAAGCTGCCAACCAAAGAATGACCTATACATTTATTCAGTACAATTTCTGTAGTGTACATGCTGGTGGCTCCTCAATGTGAAGATATCTTCATATTCAGAAAAATTTTTAATATAAACAATTTTCAAATTGTAAGCTGTATTTAAACCACAGAATACAACTTCAGGTATTTAGTGGAAATCATAATTAAGAAAAATGTTAAATCTTCTAAAAATTATGTACATAGTAGCACTATTATTTTATCTTTATATTTGAATAAAAATTACTAATAAATTATTTATATATTTAGCATTTTAAGATTCATATTTAACTTTTCAAATACAGACACTCCTTGACTTACATGGGTTTCTATCCCAATAAACCCATCATAAGTTGAAGATATAATAACTCAAAACTGCATTTAATAATCTTAAACTACCAAACATCAGTACTTAGCAACACTGTACACTGTAGATTATCAGTTGTTTACCCGCATGATCCTGTGGCTCACTGGGAACTATGGCTCATTGTCTCTGCCCAGCATAGGGAGTCTTGTCCAGCATATTGCTAGCCCCAGGAAAAGATCAAAGTTCAAACTCTGAAGTATGATTTGTGCTGAATGTATATCCACTTTCACAACACCATGAGGTGGAAAAATTGGAAGTGGAACCATTGGTAATTTAAGGAACTATCTGTATATTTTTATTACTTTGCAGATGGAGGGGATTTTTTTTTTAAATCAAGACAGTGGAATCTGTCAAGATGAGGGGAAGTAACTACTATTTGGGAAAAATTAAATGTTTCAAAAATGGAAACGCTGTAGATCAGTACTTAGAGAAAATATGATATATACATCCTGATGATGCAACTTATTAGTCTCAGTGTACTTACCAGTAAAGTGAGGGTATTATATAACTTGCAGGGTTTCCATACTGATTAGATAAAATGATCTGTGTGAAGAGCCTAGCATGAGATCTAGACGTTCAATGAATATTAGTTCCTTTTGATTTTTCCTGTGTAGAAATGGGCCTCACCTAGCACATTCTGAGAAAGCAGGTTTAAGCAGGCAGCTTTAAACCCTCAGAAACCTAATGGGAACACTGACCAAAAATGAAAATAAAAGTCATTTTGAAAACCATAAATATGGACTTACTAAGTTATTTCTTGTACAAAATATTTCGAATGTGTTAGTGAAAAAGGAGGTGTTAAGGGGTTGTGACAGCTCAGACAATTCTATAGCTTCAGAGAGTTTACGTTCATTTCTGTGCCTTGCTTTCTCCATCTTCCTCAGTGTAATACAATAGAAAAAAACAAAGACTAAAAGTCTCAGAGCACTTCTCCTCAAACTTCATTCTGGCATGAAAGCAGGTATTTGTAAAGCAAGGCCTAGAAATCCTGTTCCTGCCTAATTAGAATGAATAACATGTGGTTGCCCTCATTTTACTGAAAATCAAAGGTGAAATCAAATTTTAGTGGTGGCCATATGAATAGAATTGCTTGATTACCGTAAGACTAATAATATTGCCTTTTATATCAGCTAGCAGCTGAAATCAATCCATATCCAAGTGACAAATATATAAATAATATACATAATAATGGAATGAACTACCCATCAGGAAAATGTTCTTCTATTCATTCATTTCCAGTAATTTTCCTTTTTTATTGTTATTTAATTAGCATGCAGTATACTGAGTTTCATTATTGGATTATCGTACAGTTGAATCATGTATTTTGCATTTGTTTTCTCCGTCATTATTGCCATGCTGCTTCTACCCACTTCAACTAATCCCCTCCTCCCTTTTGGGGATAAATTTAGCTTCTGCAGATGAGTGAGAACATGCAATATTAGAGTCTGGTTTATTTTGCTTAAAATGATGATCTTCAGTTCCATTCATTTTCCAATGAATGACATGAGTTCATTCTTTATGACTGAGTGGTATTCCATTGTGTATATCACATTTTTAAAATCCATTTGTCTGTTGATGGATATACAGATGTATCAGCAGCACAGCTGATTCCATATCTTTGTAATTGTGAAACAGTCCTGCAATGAACACAGAAGTTCAGGTGTCTCTATGGGATGATGATTTGGGTTCCTTTGGATATATGCCCAAGAGTGATGTAGCTGGATCATGTGGTAATTCTCTTTTCAGTTTTCTGAAGAACCTCCATACTGATTTCCATAGTGGTTGTACCAGTTTACAATCCAACCAGCAATGTATAAGGGCTCTTTGTTCCCTACATCCTTGATAGCATTCCAATCATTTTCTTGTAGCTTTGAAATGGTCCTCAACTTGCTAGGAGCTTTAAGGCTCCCACATTTGAAACAAAGAAGCAAGGAAGGTCATACCATGTAGTTAGTGGAAGAGGAATAATGAGTAAATGATAATGACCATAGCCTACACTTGCAGAAATAAAATAGTTTCATATCCATTATCTCATTTGACCTTCAATCACTTTGTGGCATTAGCTAGGCTGATGCTTCTTATTATCTCCATTTTTTTTATGAAGAAATGGAGGCTCCTGAAATTTATATATGTAGCAGGTAGTAGAGCTAGAAAATGGGAATGAAGGTAGGATGGAAGAGAGGAAAGGTTGATGTCCTCTCAAAGGGAGAGAGATGATGTGCAAGAACTACATTAGAATGGCAGCAGCCTTCCATGAGGATGAAACAATATATGATAAGGGCAATTTTTTTTAACAGAGCAGGGAGTAGATAATACATGGCAGCATGCCATCTTCTTTGGGTTCCTGGGCCTGAACCCAAGATGTTTTGCATTTAAGATACAAGAATGCAAGCAATGTAATACATTCTGGCACAACTTAAATTTTCAGTACATGTCAGATGTAAGAACAAAGGAGAATGTGCCACTAGCTTGGCTGATTTTGGTGAATATAAGAGTAGATTACCCAAAGCTTAAAATAAGGCAACTTGAATAGGCTGTCTTTCTTATTCCACCCTTAGGGAGTGCTGGGTAGAAGGACTTATGTATTGTGCAAAGCAGCATGAAAGGAGGGAAAAAACAGAGGAGGGCAACCAAAAGTCAAAATCAACAACCCTTATGAACCTGAGCCATGGAGCCATGCCTAAAGGGGATGAGGGAGGAACCAAGTTTCCACCCTCTTAATATAAAAATGAGAGCAACTGTTGATGGAAAAGAGGAAAATCTTTTCCTCTCCTTCCCTCCCCAGAGAAATCATGATTAAATAACATAATGAGTGCCATCCCAAACTCACACCTCTTAATTAAAAAGCAAAAATGATATGCTTAAAAATACATATTTCAGATATAAAACAACAAAGTAAGAGGTCTCCACCCTTGGGTCTAATGTGATTACACACTGTAATTAATGACAAATTTGTAACCAGTGTTGGCTCTGCTCAGATGCCAAGTGCGACAGTCCAGTGGATCATCATTTATGGGTATAGATCTCTAATCTAAAGACACTGAAACTGCTGGTGCTGAGCGATGGATTTCCAATGGTTGTAGAGACTTGAATGAAAAGAACAAGGCTTTGGGGACTGAAAACCACCCAGACACCTGGGTGGTTTTATTGGTGCCAAATGATACCCCCCTTGGTTCATAGACTTCTTTTGGATAGAATCAAACTCAAGTCCAGTGCATAAAGCAAAGAACAGATCCAGCCCAACTATTAGCTTTCTGCCACCCTGAGATTGGGCCTGAGGACATCTGCCCCAGCCAGAAGGGAAGACGTTCCAGAAATCTTGATTCAGCCTGCCATCCTGGGTGTGCTTGGACGTGCAGCATCAGTAACAGCAGAGAGAGAGAACTGTGATGCTGGATGGCAAATTCCTGTAGGCACAGCTTTGTATAAGGCTAAACAGAAGTATCTCCTTAATGAAGGCTTTGGATGATGGATTATGGTCCCTTGATGATCAAACCATTTCAGCTATTCCCACTCATAGGGATCACATCACCATCAATGGAACCAGGCCAGCCTGAGGCCAAAATAAAAAGGAGGCCAAACCTGTCTTTGGCTTGCTCAAAGCTGGTGTCTCTACCCACCACCTTTCTTTCAACAGGTTCCACCTTCCCTGCTTTCTTCCTACTCTCTACCAAAACAAGGACCAAACCCTCTTTGCTGCCTCTGGCTGTTCAAGGATCTCTCTCAATAAACCAGTTATTTGAAGCCAGGCCTTGCCACACTCCAACAAACATTTATTGAGTCTTAATTATGGAACAGACAATGTGCTACGTACAAGACAGACAGACAGACAGACAGACAGACAGACAGACAGACACACACACACACACACACACACACACACACACACACGCACACACATATACCCCTGAGCCTCCTGCTGTGGGCTGGATATAGTGCAGGATATATTCAAAGATATAGTGGTTAGGAATACACATTTGCTATCTCCCAAAATTCCTTGAAATCAAGAAAAAAATTAGAGGCAAGAAAGGGAAACCATACAATGGAAAGAACCATAATGTCCTGCATAGTTAATGTAAAAGCTTCTAGCTGCCTTCCCTGCTTCTACTTTTGTCCACTGTAATGATGATGATGATAAAAATAATAATAGATATAAGCCCATTGGCCATGCAGAAGCCACAGTTTTCCTTGGAAAATATAAACTGAATCATGCTACTTCAAGCTTACAACCTCCCAAAGGCTTCCTTTTATGCATAAAACCGAACTCCAGCTCGTTCACCATGACTAAGAAGGCTCTGGATGACTGGCCTCTGCCCACTTTTCTGTCCTTTTCACTTTTCTCTTCCATAGACTTTCCTTTCCTGGGGCCTTTATTTTTCCTATACTTTCTGACTGAAATACTTTTCTGCCAGGTGTTTGCTTAGCTGGTCTTGTTTCTTCATGTGGGACTGAGTTCAAATACCCCTTCTTTAGAGACATTTTCACTGACAACAGAATATTGTCTAAAGAACACCTCCTCAGTCACTCTGTGGATACTTACTTCATGATACATATCATTATTTGAAACTATCTGCATTTTTTGTTTGCTCGATTGTTTGTTTCATAGAAAATTCAAGCCTAACAAATCCAAAATTGAGGTATTGATATGACTTCTCCAAAACTGCTCCATCTTCTGCTTTCTGCATTGCACATAAAGACAATATCATTCTCATAATGTCTCAAATAAAAAATTCAGAAGTCATCTTGGACTCCTTTCTTTCTGTATAATCTATCTGGAAATCCTATTCATTCTATATTCAAAATAGAATCACTTCTCCACACCTTTTACACTACCTCTTTCACCTTTCACTGCATTAGCCTTTTAATTAGTCTCTCTGCTTCCTCCTTGCTTCCTCATAATCTATTTTCCACAGCACAGCCATAGTGGCCTTTCAAAAGTGAGTCTAGTCATGTTGTTTCCCTCTTCAAAATTTTCTGATGGCTTCTACCTCACTCAATGAAAGCTAATGTCAATCTTATAGATCTGTATTACCCAACACAGTAGCATGTGGCTATTGAGTACTTAGTGTGACTAGCTCTAATGGAGATATGCTGTTAAGTACAGAACACTAGATTTCAATGATTTAGTATGAAGAGAAAGAATGGAAAACATTTCATTAAACATTATATATTGATTGCATGTTAAAATGTTAAAAAGTTTGATATATTTGGTTAAACAAATATATTTAAAAAATTAATCTCCCTGTTCCTTTTTACTTGTTTTTTAAATGTGGCTACTGGAAAATTCAAAGTTATATCTCTGATTCACATTTGTGGCTTGCATTATATTTCTATTGGGTAGTACTGATATAGAAAGCATGTGGTTAATGAGACTAAATAAGATCATCTAGTAGGTGAATGTATATACAAAACAGAGGAGGGTTAAGGATAGAATCTTTGGGGCCCTGCAAAATTAAGAGGACTGGGAGATAAAGGAAAACCATTTTAAAAAGTTAAAAAAAAAATGTCCAATGAGGTCAGAGAAGACTCAAAGTGGATGACATCCCAGAAGCCAAAGGAAGAAAATGTTGCAAGAAGGGAGTACTCCCTGGGAGGTCCAAGTTTCAGTCAAAACAATAATGTGTAGAGAACACTCAAAGAAGAGGGTGAGAATACAAGGGCATTTGCTGGTGATGGACCACAGAAGAGGAGTGAGAGATGGGAAATGGGGTCAGAAAAGGGAATAATAAATAGGATATAGGTCTAGATTATTAGGAATGACCTGGTAACTTAGGATAAGGGATAAGGAAAGTGGTGACATTGTGGGTGAGGCTGTGAGTGTTGGAGGAAGAGGGAAGGTGAGAGTCATGCCAGAGCCTTGCCAGGGATCTGGGACTCTTTAAAACTTTGGTGTCATCTCCACTACTTCCTCAGACCCAGGATGAGTGGCTCTTCCATTAAATCTTGCCCTGTTGTTGTTGTTAGGTGCCGTCGAGTCGGTATCCAACTCATAGAGACCCTCTGTACAACAGGGGAAACACTACTGTCAGTGCTTCTCTGCTGTTCATAGGGTTTTCAATGGCAGATCGATTCCTGGAAGGGGGTTGCCAGGTCCTTCTCCCAAGCCTACAGCTTCTGGTGTTCCCAGGTGGTCTCCCATCTAGGTACTGACCAGGCCCGACCCTGCTTAGCTTCCGAGATCTGACGGGATCTGATGCCACAGGGCTACAGCTGCAGGCCAAAATCTTGCCCTAGAAAAGGTGAAAACCCCTAACCTGAGCCAGGTTACACTTTTATAAAGAGGCTTATTAAGTTCCAAAGGAGAACATAAGACCAAATGACAAAGAGAAAGAGAAAAATATCTATATTCCAAATATAGGTCTCTGATGCCGGAAGAATTTTACCCTAGTATAGAGAAGCTATGCATCCATACCACTGTGACGTCCCATCCTGTCAGATCTCGGAAACTAAGCAGGGTTGGGCCTGGTTAGTACTTGGATGGGAGACTGCCTGGGAATACCAGGTACTGTAGGCTTCAGGGAAGGACCCAGAACCTACTCCCAAAAAATAATCAGCCATTGAAAATTCTATGAATAGCAGAGAAGCACTAACAATAGTGTTTCACCTGTTGTACTAGGGTCACTATAAGTTGGATGCAGACTCAATGGCACCTACAACAACAAAGAAGCTAGTATAGTCATATGCTTTATGGTTCAGGTTAAAAGAAATACTTGCAAATTGCTGACACAGAAGCACTGCATAACACCACCATGGGGAAGATATTTTAGAAAGGAGTCTTTAACTCATACCTGAGCATTGATCCACCTGTGTAGCTGTTTCCATACAACACAAAATCTTCTTCACATTAACAACAACAACAAAAACACAAAAATAAGCCCAAGGATGTTTAATAATGATGAGAAAAGTAAAATTTTACCTGATCCTCTGCCTGAGGGAAGCTCAGGTCAAGTTCACTGAGAACTAGCAAGATGAGTCTGTGGCTAAGATCAGTAGAAATGTTCTTAATGATTTTTACAATTGTTTCCTTAATAATGGAATCGTAATGAGCAGGTCAATGTTAAATTAATAACATGGAAGTACTCTAAAAAGGATATTAAAACATGATTTTAGCCCACTCATTCAAGATTTAAAGCCATATTTGTTTTTTTCTTCCTGATAGCATATCATCCACCAGAAGGAAATATTTAAGCAGGGAAATGAAATTTAAAACATAAAATTAATGAGGAAAATGAAGTTTTAACAATAGCCAGACATAGGCCCAAAGCCATACACTTTCTGCCACTCACTGATCCTACCCATGCTTCATTCAATGAATAATCACTAATCCTGAGTAACTTGCTAGACACTTTGCTATCTGCTGGAGAGTTGGATATAAATAAAATGCATTCTTACCTTGAGGTGTGTATTCTCTAGTTGAGGAAAACAAATACTTTTATAAACACAGTACAATACTGATAATTGTATAACAAAGTATAGCACACAGAGTGGAACTTTTGAAGTCTCAAAGGGTAAGCAGAAGTTTACTGCACAGAGAAGAAAAGCATGCCAAGCAGAAAGAAGAGCATGTGAGAAGGTAGACAAGAGCATGAGCAATTCTATGAGGCAGGGCGACAGGATCTAGAAGGAAGGAGTCGGAGATGAAACTGTTTATTACAGAAGCACTCAAATTCTTTGCCCTACTTCTAGCCACTATTGCCCCCTTGTCATCATCCTCCCTCCTCAATCCTCAGTCAATCTAAATATGGTCATTTTCAAAAGAAATACAAACATAGCCATCATGTTCTGGTTTTTGTAAACATTACTGACAATATGGAGGTCCTGTGGAAAGGTCACAGTACAAATCGCAGCACTGTATCACTCTGACCCTCTGGCTTCTCTTCACCTCACTGCCCAACCCACCCTGGTCCAAGTATGTAGAATTTTTCCTTCCTTCTCTGCAGTTTTGCTACTGGGCAACAATCAGAATTTAAGAACACATAACACCTGAACAAAGGTGATTCTCTCCCTCAAAGGACTTTTCTTGCTATCTAGTAAGAGTCAAAGCTGCTTCTCTCTCTGATTATGTCTCTAAAACACAACTCTAATCTTATTACTTCAAATTTTAAAATCCTTCAATGGCTTTCTCTAGTCAAAGAATGAAATCCAAACATTTGGGATCCTCCACAATCTGCCTCAATATAAATGTTGCTCCTTCTTTTCTTCAGTCCCTCCCCCACCCCAGTTGTGTACTCCATACTTCCACAGAACTCCTCCCCATTTCCCAAATAAGACATATCTTTTTTTCTTTTTCTTCTTCATGGTTTTGCTCACTAAGCCTTCTCTATGGAATTCCTGTTCTCTACTGCTCCACCTGGGAAAATTCTAATCATACCAGCACACAGTTTCCTGTTTTCTCAAATAAAGTTCCTCAAACTGGGCACAGCCAGCATTTTGTGCTGCACAATTCTTTGTTTTGAGGAGTCATTTTGGGTACTGTAAAATGTCTAGCAACATCCCTGGCCTCTTAGCCACTAGAGACTCATAACAATCCTTACCCCACCCACCATCCAGAGTCCCTACAATTAAAAATATCTCCAAATATTGCCAAATGTCCTCTGGGCTTCAAAATTGCCTCTGGTTGAAAACCTCTGTTCTGTGATGTACTCTGGTTACTTCCAGTGAGAAGTCATTTCTCTTCATTCTTCTCCAACATTTTACACCTCTATTAAAATCCCTACAACTAAATCAACATCAAGAACAACAATTTGATATCAGAAAGTTTAACATAATTTAGCACATTTCCCTTTTGTCCTGTTTGTTGCATATGTACCTATTCTCTTCCACTGGAATTATGCGCTGTTAAAGAGGAAAGTATCTTGCTAAATTAAATTGAGAAGGGCTCTCTTTTCTGTTTTCTGACTAGCCATTTAATACCAGAGTAAAGATTGAGAAGCTAGAAATTATTCTAATGTTTCATAAGGCCTTATCTAGACCTGGCAGCCCACTCCTGAAATAATCAGCCATTGAAAACCCTATGAATAGTAGAGAAGCACTGACAATAGTGCTGGGCACGTCGAAGCATAGGGTATGTTTTGTTCTGTTGTACACAGGGTCACAGAGTTGGACCCAACTCAATGGTACCTAACAACAACAATTGATACATAAACAGTTAGAATTTAACAATATTCTTTAATGCCTGCTATGCATTAACCTATGGCTGGGATTTAGCTCAGTTGGTAGAGCACTGCTCTGCAGTCCCTGAGGTCCCAGGTTCAATTTCCAGCACTGCAAAAATGGGAGAAGGACATGGCAATCCACTCCCAAGGCAATCCCAAAACATTTGGCTATTGAAAATCCTATGAGGGTCGCTATGAGTCAGATGTGACTTGATAACACCTAACAACAACAACCACATGCATTAGGTCAGTAGTTCTCAACAAAAATATGTGTCCCACAAATTTACAGTTTTTACAAAATATAAAAGTCTATGCCATACTTGAGTTTTTTAATCAAAATCTACATGGTGAGCCTCTAACATGTGTGTGTGAACAAATTAGATAACTTACATCACATAAATACAGTTATATATAGTATATAGTTTGTGTGTGTGTGTTGAGAGACAGAGAGAGAGAGAGAGAGTTATTTATACTATTTCCTTATGCTCCTTTTTATTCCTATAAGGTTGGTAGTAATGTTATGTCTTTCATTCCTGATTTCCATTTGTGTTTTTTTCTTGGTCAGTCTAGCTAATAGATTATTTTGTTGACCTTTTCAAGAAATCAATTTTGGTTTCATCAATTCTCTCAATTGCTTTTGTTTCTATTCTATATTGTTTATATTTTATGTTATTTCTGCTCTAACTTTTGTTGTTTCTTCTTTCTATTTGGTTTAGGTTTAGCATGTTCTACTTTTTTAAATATCTTAAGATAGAGGGTTACATGTATTTCTTCTTTTTTAATATACATATTTTTAGCTATAAATTTCCCTCTAAGCACTGCTTTAGCTGCATCGTGAATACATTTTTAAAGCCCCACAGAAAATTCTCATATATGGACTTGGTGAGAAAAATATACTGTACTTCTTTGACATTGTAAGGTTTTAGTTTGCATTTTTCCACTTCCCAGAATGGTTGCTGATGTTTTGAGTAGACAAAATTCTTCTAAAAAGGAAAATCTCTTGGCATGGAATTGCCTAGATATTGCATAAAGACTCTTGCTTACAGCTGAAAGGTTTGTTTCATAGATTAGTCTAAAAATCAAGGAAATGTTTGTTTTGCTTTATCTTCTCTGAGAAGACTTCATAGATGATATCGGCCCTTCTTAAAGAGCTGTATTGAAGTTTCCTTTTCTGGTTGTATTTCTACCAAGCATATTTTTGATAACCCTGAAAAAATATTTATGTCCTTTAAGCAAAAGTCAGCTAATAGTGAAATCTTTCTGTGCTATCTAAGCCTTTTCTTTTGGCCTGTGTACTTTCTTATTTGCCTTGCTTTTTTCATAATTTGGCAGCATTACCACCAACTCCACGTGACAAATGACATCATTGCTATAATGAGAATTCCAAGCAGCACCACTGGATCAAAGCCCATCTGTGTGCCTGCTCCCACACTTGACAAAACAAATTCCAAATTCATTCAGCATGCCGGTGCCATTTAGTCACTGTGACATATCCTAAATTTTGGACTCTGTGCAAAAACCAGTCTGTCCCCACAAAATTAATCATGGAACATATTTTATGACATTTGACAACAACTTAAAAGGTTTTCATCTCTGGCAGGTGGCTCTGCCAATCTGCAAGTATGTGCACGACAAATTCTGAACAATACATTGTGTGGCTGAAAATACACTCTGAGGGGCATATACCCTGGAGAGAATCAGAATGAGTCCAACCAATCCTGAATTCTTTCTCAGGGACACATAAGTCAGACTATCTTGTGAAGGAAGTAGATTTTATATTATTTCTGCTCTAACTTTTGTTGTTTCTTCTTTCTATTTGGTTTAGGTAGTTAGTTAGCTTAGGCATTCACAGGCTCTGCAGAGGAAAAGAGGATTGAAAATGGCTCCTGCCATTAAGCCATGATGAATGAGTCTGTCTCTGAGGACATTGGAAGGACATTTTCTCATGGGTCACACACCCTATCCAAGCCACTGATCAGTTTACAAAACAAAGACCCTAGGCCCATGTCACACCAGGTGTCCAGGACTGACATCACACTGGGTATGCCCTAGTTTGAATAAAACTAGAGGGAATGTGCACCTGGGCTCACTCTCTTCTTCGTCTTTCTTTCCCTCTGCTCCTCACCCTCAAC
The DNA here is from genome assembly GCA_007922755.1 of Pedetes capensis. Taxonomy (NCBI): domain Eukaryota; kingdom Metazoa; phylum Chordata; class Mammalia; order Rodentia; family Pedetidae; genus Pedetes; species Pedetes capensis. Next base: position 17,982 of record VMDO01004005.1, on the reverse strand, counting down.
TCTTCTGTCTCCAGCAACCATGTGCACATCTCTCCTTTCTCTTGGGGCTGCCATCTTCTCTGCCCAATGAACTTTTCCTTCTAAAAGCCTGCTTAACTCTCCTGTTCTCTCTGGTTTCTTTATCTTCCCCTGGGGAGTAGAAAGTTCCTTTGTGGATCTACCGAAGCTTCTCCAAGTTCCTCGGTTTTCCCTGTAATTATTCTTAAAGATGTACTATCTTAAATAAACTTGATCCATACACTCTACTGTAATGTCTGTGTTAGGTATAAATCTTTTTTATATGCCAAATACAAGAACCAAGGTTTTGCTGCCAGAGTCCCAAACTCATGCTCTGGACCTGCCTACCCTCACTCTCCATGTCTCCCCAGTAACCTGATGGCTTCAGGTACTCATAGAAAACCAAAGAAAAGGCCATAGCTCACATGCCAGGAGATGCTGAGAACATTGGCACAATCTCCTGCGTTGGCAGGACCAAGAGTTTGAGATGGCTAATTTAAGCAACAAGATTCTGGCAAACAGATTTATTTAGGGCAAGGGTGCGTCCGGAAGATGCCAGAAAAACATATCAATCTGTGCCTTACATGTACTATGGCATGATGATGAAACAATTGACATTAAAAACATCAACTCTTAAACTTTAACATAATCTGAAACTCATCCTAACACGGAGAAGTAGAGCTGACTTTAGAACTCCGACACTCCAAAATGGGGTTTTATGTTCTGATCAGAGATCTGTGATAAAATTTTCCTTCAAAAAGTGTTCATAAAGAGATTTCCTCCTATTACTATGTTAAATTCATTACACCAAATACTTTTATATGTTGTTTAATTCATTAAAAATGCAGGCTATTTTACCTTTGACAATATCATTCACATTAAACAAAGGCAACCATTTATCCAAAATTTTACTTTTCTCAATAGTATACATTATAGAAACTCTGCTGGAAAAAAAAGATGATTTAGAATTTAACTCTATTGTCAAAAGCCTGAATAGATCCCCTTATTTAAGAGTTCTACTCCATAATAAAACTGTTTTAAATATCTATTTTATATAGTAGTGGCTATTTGTGTATGGTTCCACAAGCAATAAAGTGGTAAAACATTCCACTTGAAGCATTTTGTTTCCTCTTCTTACTTTCACTTTCCCAGCTTTTCTAAGCAACCTCCTACCCCCTTTTCTTTCTATTGAGCTATCTTAGTACATTGTATTTGCAAAGTCTTGGATTAAGAAAGCTTTCATACACTGACAGCCTATTTAGGACTCTCATTTGTTATACAAAAACTAAATTTGCGTAATTCAGCTTTCACCAGGATTTGTCCAGACCCAGACTTCCTATTCTAATTTTAAAGTTCCCCTTCATCTCCAAGACAGGAAGTAACAGGAAGAAGCAACAAGGAAAGAGGAACACTTCCACAGGGAAAGCGATTCCTGATTAGAAGGTTGGGTGACTTAATAACCTGGCAGAAGGATAAAAGCAGAAGTAGTGCTCTCTCATTCATGCTTGCAATTGCCTCTTTTGAGACATAGGATACTGATTCATCTTCTCTTTTGTAAAACCAATGGGCTGCATTCTCCAGGTCTCTCCCAACTCTAGGATTTATCAAGTATACAGGAACATGTGAGGGATCTTTCCCTACAGGATAGCTCCTTTAGTTTATTTTGTAGGTTGAGAGCAAATTGGTTGTTAGTTAACTGGAACCATATCCTCTCAGAAGTAACTTCTACAACATTTTTCTTCCTCACTCTGCCTCAATAATTTAAAATTTTAAAATCAGCTAGAAATGTTGCCCTTTATGCAAGAGCACAAAATCTTTTTGTTTTTTTTATTTTCGGTACTGGGGGTTGCATGCTTTACATGCTTTACTGAGCTGCACCCTCAGCCATTTTTTTTTTTTTTTTAACTTTTTGAGGCAGGGTCTTGCCAAATTACACAGACTGCCTCTGGTCTCAAATTTGTGATCCTCCTGCCTCCGCCTCTCCACCCACTGGGATTATAGGTATGCGCCACTGTACTCAGCTAAGCACTATATTCTTTTATAACAGAAGTAATTCTCTCAATAATTTGCCTCTGCAATTTTGCAAAGAAACAGAATTTTAACTGAAAAAGGCCCTAGAAATAATCTTTTGAATCCTAAGCACAGGTCTCTGTGTCAGGCTGGCTGTGTCAGAATCACTCAAGAGTTTTAAAAATATAGATTCTAGGTGCTTAGCATGACCAAAAACCTGGGTTTAATCCCAGAACAAATTTTTTTTTTAAAAAGTAAAAGAAGGAAATGTACATTCCCAGAGCTTTTCCCCAAAGTCTGTGATTTACTAAATTCATGAAGTTCAAGGAAATCTGTATTTTAACAAATATGTTTATATTAACTGCTATATGTATATATATTATATATATCAAATAATTTCCATACACACATAGATGTTATTCAGTGTTCTTGATAGATAAGGAAGTAGGTCTTGAGTGAGAATGTGATATTCTCAAGATCATGCTATCTGAGGGTGAAACCAGAGCTTCTTATTGTTGTTAGGTGCCCTCGAGTCGGTATCCAACTCATAGCGACCCTCTGAACAACAGGGGAAACACTATTGTCAGTGCTTCTCTGCTCTGCACAGGGTTTTCAATGGCAGATTGATTTTTGGGAGGGGGTTGCCATGTCCTTCTCCCAAGCCTACAGCTTCTGGTGTTCCCAGGCGGTCTCCCATCCAGGTACTGACCAGGCCCGACCCTGCTTAGCTTCCGAGATCTGACGGGATCTGATGCCGCAAGGCTACGGCTGCAGGCCTGAGCTTCTTATAGTCCAACGCTTTTTCCCTTAATGTTGGTGATGGGGGTGCTAGGGGGAAAGAAAGGGAACAACAGGCCTTCTGCAGCTGTTTGCTTCCCAGGCATCTTTTGAGACGTGAATATCAATGTGACCTTCCTCTGAGACAAAATGGTCAGTACTTCCTTGCTCATATATCTTCTGTAAATAGCAGGATTGCTGGTAAATAATACACTTCTTACAAATGGCCTAATCTTAAAGTAGCACCTTTGCAAATGGCCCTGGTCTGTAACTAGTAACTCACTTTATACATGAAGACAATCAGTATATAACAGGTGCCTCTATGTCTGGGCTGAAAAGAGAGATTCTTATTTCCAGGCAGGGCCCCTCCTGTGATAAACAGAAAAACCTGTTCTACAGCCCAAGGAGGACAGCCTCAGGCAAGGAGTCAAAGAAAGGTGACATACCTGAAGACAAGATGAAGGAAAGGAAGGGAATATCTGTCCTTTTAATGAGGCAGGGAGTTTAAAAAAAAAAAAAAAAAGGTCTCACCCCTTGATGCAGAGTCCACAGTATTCAGTTCACAATATCCAGAGATGTTCGCAGTGTCCAGAGTCCACAGTTGTCCACAGTTCCCAGGAAAAGTCCAGAGCAACGTCCACAGCTCTCCACAGTGCTTGCAGTAGTCACCTGCAGATGTCTACAGCTGTCTGCAGCTGTACACAGATGTCCAGAGCTTCCCACAGCCTCCCTGCTGGACCTGTACACTTTCTGGCCTCTAACTCAGAAGGGTAGATGCAGCTGTCCCATGGATCTTCACTGCTGGACTTGCCCACTTTCTGATTTCTATCTCAGAAAGTATAACTTTTCTGTCTTTCCATTTCCCCTGCTCCGTATACCAGCCTACATCCCCAGCCTGCTTTCCCCAGCACTTAAGAGTACTGTCTTCTGATCTTAAATAAGTTTTCCTTGAAGTTGCTTTTGGGTCCATTTAGAAGTTATTTTATTAATGAGACCACTCTTATGGAATTTGGACCATTTCCTCCAAATGTTGTTATTAGGTGCTGTTGAGTCATATCTGACTCATAGCGACGCTCACGGGGTTTTCAATGGCTGATTGTTTTGGGATTGCCTTGGGAGTGGATTTCCATGTCCTTCTCCCATTTTTTTTCTCCTATTTTTTCTCCAGATAATTAATATACGTCATATATTATGCTAGACATGCTAAATGCCTTTCCTGTCATGCCCTAATCCTCTCTTAAGGCAAGGGAGTCCTGTCCCCAGTCCTATCAGAGCCTAGGTTAACCATCATGTCCACTGTATCAGGCACAAGTTGATTGAAATAGGGGTGGGGATCTGATCAAGGGTAGCAAACCCATAGAGTTACTATAGCTCAATTAGATTCAAACACCAAATAATGCAAGTTTACAAATCTAATAAATGGAAATTATCTAATCATCAAAAACTTCAAACCTGTCTTGTACTTTTTAAATATTCAAATAGTTTACAATCAATTTCTCTTCTACCTTTTCAGTAAAACCCGTAGCCAAGAGCAAACGTGTCAATTTAAAAACATGAAGCTAATAAAAATTTAAAATTTAAAGATAAAATATATTAAACATTATTGTGATGCCTATTTGTCTCTCATTATTATTTTTATTAAAATATATTTTCCCAGGCATGGTGGCACACACCTGTAATCCCAGCACTTGGGAGGATGAGGTAGGAAGATCACAAGTCCAAGGACAGCCTGGGCTACATAGTGAGCCCTTGTCTCTAAAAAAGATAAATAAATAAAAAACAAAACAAAACAAAACATCTCCTTAAAAAGTGAAACAGCATTACAAGATTTACAGCCAAAAAGAAGGAAAAAAAGACATCTGTGACCTCTCTTTGCTTCGTATAGATATGCTCTATGTAGCTGATCTATCTTGTAGCCTAACATCATATTTTCTTCCTTATACAACTTTTTCGAGTTTTTTAGAATTAACAATTGCTTCATTCCATCCCCAACCACTCATCCTCAAACTCTCCACTAAAAAGGTATAAATGTATTATCAACATTTTCATCCCATAAGTGAGTGGCAAATTTCATTTTTTTTTTTTTCACTGATGACATCTCACCTAATCCTCTGCCCTGTTCCAGTGTGAATGAGTTGCTCTGCAGGCTAGCTATCTGGCAGTTATCCTGGGCTTCCCTTTATGATGGAGATGGGTAATCTTTGGTGTCAACTTGACTGGACTAAGGGATGCTCATAAAGCTGGTAAAACATTTCTGGATGTGTCAGTGAGGGTGTTTGTAGAACCGATTAGCATTTAAATTGGTAAAATGAGTAAAGATGATTGCCCTCACTAATATGGGTGGGCAACATTCAATCCATCAAGGATGAAAAAGAAGAGAAGAGGGAAGTTTGCTTTCTGGTTAAGCTAGGACATCTATCTTCTGTCCTTGGACTTCAGTGGTCCAGGTTCTCAAGTCTTAGACATGCACTGAGACTTACACCATTGGGTCCCCTTGTACTTCAGCCTTTGGGTGTGAACTGGAACTACACCATCATCTTTCCTGAGTTTCCAGTTTGCAGAGGCAGCAGATCACCAGGCTTTTTACTCTCCATAATCACCTGAACCAATCTCCCCAAATAAATGTGCGTGTGTGTGTGTGTGTGTGTGTATGTGTATACTGTCGATTCTGTTTCTCATGAGAACACTAATACAACAATCATTCTGAAATCATCTTGATTTTACTTATATTGGATTTTGTTTCCTAGAATACATGCCTACCTCTTTCGCAGCTGATTTCCTCCTTCTTCTGGAACACATTTTCTAGTACCTTTTGAAAAAGTATGTATGGAAAATAAAAACTTTTAAAGATATTTGTGGTATGTGTGTATAAAATTATATATAATATATATAATATATATAATACACACACACACACACACACACACACGAATTGTGGTGCTGGGGCTCAAATCCAAGACCTCATCTATGCTAGACAAGCACTCTACCAGAGCTATACCTATAGTTCTAAAATATTTTTTATTATACCTTCACTTGTAATTGATAATTTGGTTAATGTAATGAGTTGAATTGTGTCTTCCCTCTCTCTCTCTCTCTCTCTCTCTCTCTCTCAAAAAAAAATATGTTGAGGTCGTAATGTTCTGTACTTCAGAATGTGTACTTATTTGGAAATAAGACCACTGCTGATGTAATTAGTTAAGATGATGTCATACTAGGGTAGAGTGGACCCCTAACCCAATATGACCAGTGTGTTTATAAGAAGATGTCCAGATTTGGCAATGATATACATGGGGAATGCTGTGTGACAATGAAAGCAAAAACTAGAGTAACATAACTACACTTCAGGGAATGCCAGAGATTGGCAGGAAATTACTGGAAAGCTAGGAAGAGAAAAGGAAGGATTCCCTTGCAGTTTCAAAAACAAACAAAAAACACATAGCACCTAGATTTGTGATTTCTAGCTTCCAGAAATGTAAAACAATAAACGTCCGTTTTTTTAAGCCACCCAATTTGTCATAAAGCCTGCAGCTGCACTACCCTAGCATCTGATCCCATCAGATCTTGGAAGCTAAGCAGGGTCAGGCCTGGTTAATACTTGGGAGACCACTTAGGAAAATGAGGTGCTGCAGAGTTGGGAGAAGGACCTGGCAGCCCACTCTCCCCCCAAAATCAGCCACTTAAAATGCTATGAATGGCAGAGAAGCACCGATATAGTACTGGGCATGGCACAGTGTCAGGGAGTGTTTCATCTCTTGTAGATAGGATCTCGATGAGTTGGATCCAACTTGACAGTACCTAACAACAACAATTTGTCATTCTTTGTGATGGCAGCCTTAGAAAGTTAACACAGATGCATATAAAATTCTAATTTGGGAATAATTTTCCCTAAAAATTTAATAGTTCTCTGTGTCTTATCTTCTAGTGCTGATAATGAGTATATCTTGTTCTGATTTCCAGTACTTAGAATGTGACTTTTTATTCTCTTTGGTAACTTTTAAGATCTTCTTCTTATTCCCAGAATTCTTAAATTGCATGATAATTATGTGCTAAATAATTGCCAAAGACATGGAAAAGACTATTCAAAAGTAGGAAAGTAATCCCAGTTCATGAGAACAGTTCTTGTTTCTACCCTAGTAGGGAAAACAGACAAACAAACAAACAAAACTCCATAATTTACATAGAGCATGGGGCAAAGAACTTAGAAGGTCACTGTCTTAGTAGTGGGATTTAATTAGCTCTACACAAAAGGGTGAACTGGTTCTACCTAGCAAAGATTAAAATAAAAGCCTCAAATGGACAACACTGTTTTCAAATAAGTAACTGTCATGCCTGGCATTCTATTAAAAAATAAAAATGGTATACCAAGTGTGCCTCAAAGAGGAAATTGTGAGCCATAACGAAGAGAAATATAAATCAACAGAAACAATGCCAGAAATAGCACAGATAACAGAATTAGTAGTCAAAAGTATTAAAATGATCATCATAATTTTACTCCATATTTTTTAAGAAGGGATAGGAAAGCTCAAGCATGTTAAGACATCAAGATGTAAAACACACACCACACACACCCTTTTAAATCAAACTAGAGATAAAACCACACTGCCCAAGATGCAAAAAGAACTATATGGGATTAGATATTGAAGGAACATATTAGTGAACATGAAGGCCTAACAACAGGAATTATCCAAAAGGGAACACAGAGAAAAGCTTGAAAAATAAAATGAACAAAGCAAAAGTGACCTGTGGGACGTCAAATGGCTGAATACACATGCACATACAAGTATCTGACTCCATGAGGCACCAAAGCAGAGGATTGGGCCTGGGAATGGAAATTGAAGAAATAATGGCAACACTTGCATCTGTCTCGCTCGCCATGGTATTTCTAGCAAAGCACCTGGTAAATGTTAAGCATTTAATAAACACTTCTTGAACATATTTGCAGCAGAACAAATGACGAGTAAGAGATAAGCATCAGAGAACTGTTTTAGGGTATTAGGACCATCAGAAGACAAAAAAGGAAAATACTATTAAGAAAAGCTTGGTAGAAGTGACATCCCTTCAGCAGGGACCTAGAAAATGAGTTCAGCTGAGTGTCTATACAGTTTGGAGAAAAGAAGATGAAAGAGGGCATTCTATGAAAGAAAAACATAAATGAAGACTTGGAAACAGGAAAGAACATGGTTTTGAATACATCATTTTGACCAGAGTGCTGATTGTGAGAAATGAGATTACTTGGATGAGTTAGAGTATGCAAGGCTTTAGAAATAGAGAAACCACTGAAAGTTTCTAGCTGTGACATCCACGATAAATCCTTGTTGTTGTTCTTACGTGCCCTGGAGTCTGGTCGTGTCCAGTCCGACTCATAGCGACCTTCATAGGGTTTTCAGTGGTTGAGTTTTTCTGAATAAGGTGAATGGAAAGGGTGGAGCAAGGGCAACCAGGAGGTTATTAAAACAATCCTGTCATGAAGTGTTGAGAACTTTGGATGTAAAGGCTCCTAATACAATATCATCTGCACAGATTAAGGGCTTGAGTATATTAGTCCAATACTAATATTGAGGAAATTAATATTTCACTTAAGGACTAAGGTTTTTCTTGGTTCACAGAATTTTCAAAAGTGGCTCTATAAAGCAAAGTATTATTTGGTTCATAATATTTCATTTACGTTAAGCTTTTGAATCAACTTTAAAAAAATTACCTTGTGGTGCACCAAAGCACATTCTTATCTACCTCACCTAGTTGTTTCATGCTTTTTGTACTTTCCACTCTTACTCTTAAACAGATTGTGGGGAAGATTCAAACCTTGGATTTTTTAAATTAAAGCAACGCTGCCACCAAAAAAAAAAAAAAAAAAAAGGAATTTACAATATGTCGTTTACACACTTAACCGTCACTTAATCTGAAATTTTAAGAATGTAAAGTATCTCACAGTAAGACCTGTCGTTGCACAAAGAGGGAAACTGAGGCCAAGAAAAGGTAAGGGAGCAGTCCAGGGTCAAAGAGCTGCCAATGGTCAAGCTGAGCCTAGAATTCAGGCTACTTGGCTCTTCTACATGTAACCAGAGGCGTGAAACTGGAGACAGGGAACAAGAGTCAGGAAACGGGTTCTTTTCAACCTTCGGAAGCCAGAACTCCTTGCGACTGCAACGACCAAAACCTGAACAGTCTTACGCCGGTCAGCCTTCAAAGAACTTCGCGAGGTTTGCAGCCTGTTCTCGCGAGATTGGTCTGTCCTAATTCTTCCTGCTTCTATTAGGCCCCACCTCACCCACGCAGCCGTCTGTCGTCATTTCCTGTGGGTCTGCCTAGCTAAGGGAGAAGATGGCGGCACTCGGGGAACCTGTACGGCTTGAGAGAGGTGAGTGCGGCCAAATCTCAGACCCAGATGGGTGGAGCGGGTGGGATGGTGCCGTGTCGCCGGAGAGGAGGAGGAGCGGCCCTGACTCCGAGACTCGTAGCCAACCTGTCTCTCGAGTTGGCGTCGGCTGTTGCCGACATCGCTAGGTGCCGCTCCGGGGAGGGTGCTTAGGATCTTTTGAGTGATAGCGAGATCTCCTTCAGTTCATATGGACATCTCTGAGCACGGGGCAGTTCTTTACGGCACACGCCGTCCCAGGGCTCCCTGGGGGGGGGTACAGCAGATGCACCCTTCAGGGACCTGTAAACCCGAAAGGCAAATGTCACGCACCCTATTCCAGCTGACTACACTCATTGTCTGTATATAGGCATGCACACACACGATGTGCCCTCCTTCACACACATACCACGCTCTTATCTGGACACAGAGCACTTTCCTACAGGAACTCTCTCCGCCCCTTTTTTTAAATGCAAACTCCTCCGTTGCTTTAACCACAGCCTCACTTGAATTTTGAGTTAGGGTATTTCTGAGTTTGGGTGCCCCTCCCAGAAACAGAGAGGGTGCTTTAAAAACAATCTTTCTGACTAGATGTTTGAAAGGAGTTTACATAACTAGATAGAGTAGTGGTAGATTATAAATCACTTGTAGGTTCAGTATTATTCCTTCTTTACAAATCCTACAATTGCATACCGTGGTTGGTTGAATGCTTATAGCCAACTGTGAAGGAAAATAAAAGTTTCACTGCTGTGTAGTTAGAGTGTGAGAGGCCTGAGAAAATACTTGGCTATACACCCCAACCAGCATCCTGCTGTAGATTTCCAACATTCTCCTCTATCCTCCCCAAATTCTTTATTTCAAACAGTTCAAGCATACTTTTTACACAAGTACTAGAAATCATGGACAATAGTCAAAAAGTATCAAGTAAACATTTCGAATACTATTTGCAAACAAAGCATGGAATGGAGATTGAAGTTATTTTATACATACTAACATTTGCAATTACAGTCTGAATATTAATACATTTTTAGAATTAATGTACTTAGGAAAACCTCTTTTGTCATGCCTTCCCACAAACAAATGTGCTTTTGTGATTGTTATTAGTTTACTCCTTATGGTATTCACCATTTGCAACTCTTTTTTATAAATGAGATTGTTTCTCTTCAGCCCACCAGTGCATTAAAGCATCATTTTATGACAGAAGAATAGCTACTATGCAAAGACTTGCTAAGTTAGACTTAAGACTGAATTCTTCCTCTTCAACACAGTAGTGATATGCTTTGTAGATAGGAACAAAGCTGTTGGTGTTAAAAGGAGTAGGTGCTTTTCTTGAGTTAGTTGTAAGACTCTAACATGTTGGTATTCTTTTGTATTTTTAAATGCAGCACAAAATGTGGAACTTCAGCCTCTAGCATTTAGTTTTGGTAGTCATGGCTTTGTGTTTTTGCTGTTAAAGAGTTCTTTTCAGTTCTGCAGTGGAAAGCTGAGCAACTCAGCAGGATGAATTATTAGAGGCTGTCATTTAGCAGGATAAGAAAGTCAGATTATATCAAGTCTGATTGTTATTTAGAAGTCCAACAGACTGTTAACAAATACTCCCAGCAACACTGAAGTATGAAATGAGTGCATGTGATCAAGTTCCTGAGTACCTTCTAAGTCATCAATAAAAACCCCATAGTTCACTGGAACACAAATTTGATAACATATTAGATACAGTTTAGATGTAGTAAAAAGTAGATCAGATTTTTTCAAGTTTTTGATAAATGGGGTTTTTTTTTTTTTTTTTTTTTTTTTTTTCCCCTGTGCTGGGTATTGAATCCAGGGGTTTACACATGCTAGGCAAGCACGCTTAATACTGAGCTACACTCCCAGGCTTGTTAATTGGAAATTTTTATATGGCTTATATGATGTAATGTTTTAAGTAAAACTGACTGATGAGCCAGTATTCCCCATTTACCAGCCATTCTCTGATGGGAAGTCAGAATGGATAAGGTCTGTTTGTTTCCACTATGCTTGATTAACATCTGTTTAAACTTAATCTAAAATTGAAACTGCTTGCTTCTCCACTATATTTACTCATACTTTTTCATCTTCAAGCACAAAGAAGCCCATACTAATTCTATAAAGAGAGTTTTCCCATCCTTCAGTATAACATGTAATTAAGAACTCTTTCCACTTAAGTCAAAAGCAGGCAAGGAGTAGAAGCCTAGTAGGTACTCTTCTAGCCTTCTGTGATAACCAAAAATAGTTTTAAAAAATTAAAAAATAAAAAGTAAAATTTAATTAAATTTAAAAATAAAAATAAATAATCAAATCAAAACAGGTAGTCATTAATAGTATTGTAACACGAATCTGAGTTTTGTAAAGTTTCTTATTTCCTAGAACACATTCTCACACCTCTCAATGACATTTGCCTGGCTTAGTACATTTGTATAAATGTTTACAATCTCTTAATATTTCTGAGTATAACATAACATTTATGCTTGCTAGGCCCCTTTTTGTGTATTGCTTGGTTCGGACATAAAGTACTAAAGGTACTGGTTTTTTTTCCTCCATCGTGGAGTGGTTTTTTTTGTTGTTGTTGTTTTTTTTTTTCAGTACTGGGGGTTGAACTCAGGGCCTTGCGCTTGTATGCTTTGCTGGACCACGGAGCTGCACATCCAGCCCATTTTTTTCACTTTTTGAGACAGGGTCTTGCTAAATTACGCAGACTGCCTCTAGTCCTGAACTTGTGATCCTCCTGCCTCCGCCTCCTGAGTCGCTGGGATTACAGGCATGCGCCATGGCGCCCGGCCTTGGACGGTACTGTTGTGTTGTTTTACAGTGAAAGAAAATGAGACCCGGAGAGGTTGAGTAAGTTGCCTGAGATCACAGAACTGTTGTTAAGACTGCATTGACAAAGTGACTGTTTGTGTTTTTCTATTTTGTAAACACATATTTGATTAATCTTTTCTGAATTAAAACACTATGTTAATGATCCTAAGTTGAAAACAGATTATTTGATTTTATTTGTACCATTTGAAATGTGTCCTGTTAGCTAACTGTATTTGTTATTGAATAGTTCATCTGTCCATCTGCATAATGTTTTCCATCAAAAAGTGTACTGTGATTTCACTAGCACAAGGTCTCTACTATTCAATGCTTTGATTACCAATAAGATAATTAAGTACATTTTTATTATTGATTAAATAGTTTCTGGAGCTGGGATCTAGCTCAGTTGGTAGAGCACCACTCTGCAGTCTCTGAGGTCCCAAGTTCAATTCCCAGCACCGGAAAAGTGGGAGAAGGACGTGAGAATCTACTCCTGAGGCAATCCCGAAACAATCCCCAAACAATCAGCCATTGAAAACCCTATGAGGGTCACTATGAGTTGGATGTGAGTGGGTGGCACCTAACAACAACAACAAATAGTTTCTGCCTGCATTGGTACCACACTGGTATCCAGTCCCATCAGATCTTGGAATCTAAGCAGGGTAGGGCCTCCTTAGTACTTGGATGGGAGACCACCTGGGAAAACCAGGTGCTATAGGCTTGGAGGGCTGGGAGTTAGCTCAGTTGGTAGAGCGCTGCGCTGCAGTCTCTGAGGTCCCAAGTTCGATTCCCAGCACCGCAAAAATGGGAGAAGGGCCTGGCAATCCACTCCCAAGGCAATCCCGAAACAGTCAGTCATTGAAAACCCTATGAGGGTCGCTATGAGTTGGATACCAACTCGACGGCACCTAACAACAACAACAATAGGCTTGGGAGAAGGACCTGGAAACCTACTCCCCAAAACAATCATCCATCGAAAACCGTATGAATAGCAGAGAAGCACTGACATAGTGCCAGGTATGGCACAGTGTCTGAGAGTGTTTCATCTGTTGTAGATAGAGTTGCTATGAGTCGGACCCAACTCGATAGTACCTAACAACAGCAAAATAGTTTCTGATAATAATGCTGCTTTTTTTTTTTTCAGTGCTGGGGTATTATACCAAGGGCCCCACACATCCTAGGCAAATGCCCCACTACTGAACTGCACCCCCAGCCCCTACCTCCCCTTTTTATTTTTTTCTTTTATTTATTTATTGTGGTGTTAGGGGTGGAACCCAGGGCCTTACGCGTACTTTCTAAGCACTCTACCCCTGAGCCGCACCCCCAGCTCCCTTATGTTTTATTTTACTTTGTTTTATTTTATTATTTTTTTTAATCTTCAGAGAAGGTCTAAGTTATGTGGGTTTCCTCTGGCATTAAACTTGTGATCCTCCTGCCTCCACCTCCTGAGTAGGTGGGGTTACATGCATGAGCCACAGTACCATGCCTGGCTCTCTGGCCTGTTTTTAATTTGTTATTTTGAGACATAGTGTCGCTATGTTGTACAGGCTACCTCTGGCTTCAAGCTCACTATCCTCCTGCCTCGCCTCCTGAGTTGCTGGAATGACATCCATGCACCGCGGCACCTACCTACTGCTAGCTTTTCTGAAGTGTCTTTTCATGTGTCTGTCACATTTGAGCCCCAGTCCCAGTGTGACATTGAGTATTTTTTATTCAGTTTCCATGCATCTCTCAAAGATTCTGTTTTGCAAATTTCATATATCTGCAACATCAGCATTTTTTTCCAATCGAAAAAATTTATTGTGCTCAGATTTTGTATTCCTGTTCTCCATGTGTGCACATGTACCATCTATACACAGAGATGCTCTTCTCCCTTCTATCTTCTACATATTACTAGTCCTTGGGGAATTAATCCTAATAATTACAACATTACATAGGTATATAGAGAATACTTAAGGAAAATTACCATTATGTGTTTGTTTAACTCTAGATATTTGTAGAGCAATTGAATTGTTGGAAAAACTACAAAGGAGTGGAGAGGTACCACCACAGAAACTTCAGGCTTTACAAAGAGTCCTTCAAAGTGAGTTCTGCAATGCTGTGCGAGAGGTGAGTAAACACTAAAATTTACAAAAATTTTGAGTTAATTAGTTTGGATTCAGGAATATCTTAAGAAAACATACTTTAGAAAAACATTAAAACTTGTCCCTCTCATTTTTTGAATTTTTAATGGAAAAGCATTTTGCAAAGATACACATCTTTGCCTAAAGTTTTAACACATTTACTAAATTCATAGAAAATTCAAAGATGGTTTATTCCAAGATTTAAAATATGATGACAACGTTGTGTTTTGCAGGTATATGAACATGTGTATGAGACTGTGGACATCAGTAGCAGTCCTGAAGTGAGAGCTAATGCAACTGCAAAGGTAAAAGTGTTTCATTTATCAAAAGTGAGACTTCATCACAAACTAGAGGTTTAAAATATGTGATTATTAGATTCATAAGAAGCTTATTTTGAAAACTAACATGGTATCTTTCAAACTATAATTTTGTAATTGATGGGAATGACTTTCTCATTGACAAGAGAGCATCAAGATTAGATTACATGCCTCAAATCATACAAGTAGTAAATGGTAGAACTGGGGTGCTCCCTCAGGTTGTGCGTTGATTTTATTCTTTTATCCTAATTCTGCAAGTATGTCAGGAGTAGTAGTAGTTCTTCAGGGCTGAAGATGGCATGTTTGTGTGCTTTTTCTGTGCTAGTGTTTTCCTCAATTCAGACAGTGACCTCAGTGTGTATCATATATAGTTAGAACATGTTAAATTATGCTAGGAGTAGTCATTAGCAAGTAATTTTTGATTGATAGTTACTGGTTCACAAACGGGAATGTTTAAATGCGTGGGTATAGTTTGTTGGAGGAGAAAAGTCCATAGAAACTTGGTCTTTGCCTGGTATGATGACACATTTCCTGTAGTCCCTGTACTTGGGAGGCTGAGGCAAATGAAACATGAGTTTGAGGGCAACCTAGGCTACATAACTAGACCCTGTCTTAAAAAGAAAAACAGAAAAAAAAAAACGGAAAAAACTTGTTTTTTATCCCTGAATTGTATAACCTTCACGTCTTACTGAGTTTGTGGGCCTTAATTCTCTTATCTATAAAATGCTTTTTTCCAGAGCTTCAGAGATTGTGGGTATTCAACAAGTCTTGATTTTTGTCCTCCCATTTTTTGCTCATGCCTTATGATCCATCATAAAAAATGATGGCAGATTATTTAATTATCTTTAAAAGCAAAATGAAACAGAAAATCTCACCCCTGTGTTAGAATTTAAAGAGAGAGAGCTGTATTTCATCTTGAGTGGGTTTTTAGTTGCAGCTAGGTAGTTAGCTAAGGCAACAAAAAACCATGTTATATGTACCCCCCTTTTCCTCAATATTGAGTTATTTCTTGATGTATTAGGTATTTAGTATACATTACAAGCAATATAACAGCCAAAATGACTACTCATAAGGTCATATCTACTTGGGTTACTGTTAGGTAGGCTCCTGAAGGAGCTATTCTGTCTGGCCCTGAAGCTGAGGTTGCTGGCATGTTAGGAGAGGGCTTTTCCTCTTTAATATACATAATGTTTATCTGCCAGCAAGACTGCCCACTAAGCCCTGTGCACATGGAACTGCATAAAAGTTCAGGGAACTGGATGGGCTAGGAGTGACCTGAAAAATCTTATATGCTACATAATCCCATAATTTATTCTTTCCAGTTATCATTTCTTAAAAGTCTGCATAGTTTACATCTGAGACTTGTCAGTGAGTTTATGACTACTTAGTGTTAGGGTTAGGGGTATAGGTCAGTGGTAGTGCACATGCTAAGCATACCTGGATTTCATCCCCAGCACCACACACACACACACCCCTCTAGCTTTAAAAAAGAGACGAAAAAAAACTGAAACAAAGGTTATGTGTTTAAACATGGAATTTTCTTTTAGGCTACTGTTGCTGCATTTGCTGCCAGTGAAGGGCATTCTCATCCTCGAGTTGTTGAGCTACCAAAAACAGAAGAGGGCCTTGGATTCAATATTATGGGAGGCAAAGAACAAAACTCTCCCATCTATATATCTCGAATAATTCCAGGTGGAATTGCTGATAGACATGGAGGCCTCAAACGAGGAGATCAACTCCTTTCTGTTAATGGAGTGGTAAGAATGAATTTTAGCCTGGAGTTTAGCTCAGTTGGTAGAGTGCCTGCTCTACACTCTGAAGACCTGGGTTCTATCCCCAGCACCGCAAAAGTGGAAGGAGGAGGAGAAGGATGTGGCAGTCCACTCCTGAAAACAATTCCAAAGCAATCAGCCATTGAAAACCTTATGGGGGTTGATAGGACACCTAACAATAGAGTGAATTTTATTCCCATTTGTAGTAATGTATTGTAACCACTTGGGGGTGCATTTGAGTTGTAGAAACAGAAGATGTAGTGGAAAACGCCTATGAAATTTTGTGATTTAGAAATCTCTTGAAGGAATCCTAGGTGGTACTGTAGTACAGAGACTATTTATTTATTTATGGTGGTGCTGAAGATCATGCCCATGGCCTTGTACATACCAGGCAAGTCCTTTACTGCTGAGGTATATCCCTGGTCCAGTTGCTTTTTTAAATACATTAAATGTGGATGTATATCTCCAATAGAAATTAGCAGTGCTTAGTGTTATTTTATGACACAATTAAGCTTTTTATTAGTTAAATCAACATATTACATTAGAAATCTACCCTCATTTTACATGTATAGAATGACAGTTGCTTGATTTACTTCTGACATAATGCAATAATAGGGCATGTATATTGATATGATGGAGAAGGACCTGGCAACCCCCTCCCAAAAATCAATCTGCCATTGAAAACCCTATGCACAGCAGAGAAGCATTGACAATAGTGTTTCCCCTGTTGTACAGAAGGTCGCTATGAGTCGGATACCGACTCGACGGCACCTAACAACAAAAATTGATATGATAACTATGTAGAGCTTAAAAACTAATTCCTAGATTATACACGGGCTGGGATTTAGCTCAGTTGGTAAAGTGCTGCGCTGCAGTCTCTGAGGACCAGGGTTCAATTCCCAGCACCACAAAAATGGGAGAAGGACCTGGCAATCCACTCCCAAGGAAATCCCAAAATAGTCAGCCATTGAAAACCCTATGAGGGTCACTATGAGTCAGATACCCACTCAACAGCACTTAACAACAACAACAACAGATTATACACAGAATATCCTATAGTATAAGATTTCACAGTGATTAGAATGATAAAGCAGATTATTTCTTAGTTTTATAGAGTTGAAATGATACATTAAAACTTGTTTACTTGGTCATATTTTAAACATTTTTACATTTTGAACTACTCATAGAACCTAACTATCAATTGTATGTGTGCATTTTTTCTAGAGCGTTGAAGGAGAGCATCATGAAAAAGCTGTAGAATTGCTGAAAGCAGCCCAGGGGAAGGTTAAATTAGTAGTACGGTATACACCCAAAGTCTTAGAAGAAATGGAGTCACGCTTTGAAAAGATGAGATCAGCCAAACGCAGGCAACAGACCTAATGCTGCTGTGTAGCTAGAGCAGTTTTACTTGTGACCTACTGATGGCCCCAATGCCAATGATTGTAAAAAACAAATTTCTCGTGAAATCCTCCTTGCCATTTTATAAATGCCTATTTTAACATCATTTATGGTTGCAGAGATGTGTACACTTTTTTCTGAGAAGAAAAGTAAAAGGTAACGAGGGCAGTTCTGCCCTGCTGTTTTTACAGGCCTTTTTCAAATGCAGATTTTGTCATAAAGTTGTTACAGATTTTTAAAAATGCTTTTTTAATATTAAAATGTACTTTTACATTCTTAATCTTTTTTTTTTTAGAAAAATGTTTTCTTCATTTGGCTACTTATTTAAAAATGACAGTTCTCTAGTTCTTTTTTTCTTTACTTTTCCTTTTTTTTTTTTTTTTTTTTTTTTTTTTTTTTTTTTTTTTTTTTTTTTTTTTTTT